>WNGS01128304.1:5203-16216 GCA_020271785.1 Procambarus virginalis
TAAAGCAGCAGATATTGCCCCTCTACACAAGGGCGGTAAGCAAAGCATTGGCAAAGAATTATAGACCAGTTGCACTAACGTCCCACATAATAAAAATATTTGACAACAGTGATCAGCAGTCAGGGCACTAGATTCATGGAAACCAATGACCTCCATAATCCTGGCCAACATGATTTAGAGCAGGAAGATCATGCCTCTCACAGCTACTTGACCACTATGAGAAAATCACTGAGGCATTAGAGGAAAAGCATAATGCTGATGGCGTATACACAGATTTTGCAAGGGCATTGACAAATGTGACCATGGAGTGATTGCACACAAAATGAGGTCAGTGGGTATAACTGGTAAAGTAGGATGCTGGATACTCAATTTCCTGTCGAACAGAACACAAAGAGTAACAGTCAATCAAGTAAAATCGACTCCGAGCGCAGTTAAAAGCTCTAACACCTGTTGCACCACTGCTGTTCCTTATTCTCATATCAGACATAGACAAAACGGAAGTCACAGCTTTGTGTCATTCCTTGCAGATGATACAAAAATCAGCATGAAAATTACCTCTGCTGAAGACATTGATAAACTACAAACAGATATTAACAAAGTTTTCGATTGGGCAGCAGAAAATAAACTGATGTTTAACCCTTAAAGTGTGCATCACATCATATGACGTGCTAGGCGTTTTACCAGTAAACTGCGCTTCACATCATATGACGTTTATGGGTACCGCGCACGATTTGAATGTCCCGCCGGGTAGCTGGGGTTCCCATACGCTGCCCACGGGCTATAGTAAACAGCGGCCATTTTGAAAAAAATTCCCGCTCACGGACTCCGAAGGCGTGGGAGGCCTCAGTTTTGCACAGTCACCATGGGGAGCGCACGGTCATTAACGGTCATTAACGCACGGTCCTTAGTCCTTTTCAAAAGGTGACACCCCTAGGGTCAACACTTGCATCAGAGGAGCTCCAGCATATTTCAACAATCTAAGTATTGTAGTACAGGTTGAGGATAGTGAGTGGTGTCCCAGAGATCATAAAGGTATAGTGCTTTTGAAAAATAGATGAGATAACAGGAATGTGCTAAGGGAATTGAAAATTGGGTGAGAAAAAGTTGCCCCATAGTGTTTACAGTGCAGAGAAGAACATTCAAGATGCCACTGACAAGAGGAAACAAAACAGAGCTTGATTTGTGGGATTCAATGAAGAAAGCATTGATATTAGCAGTCTACACACAAGTGGTAAAATTAGATACTATAGTGAACTCTCATGTAGAAATAATTAGTAAATTGAAAGAATAATGATCATTTGAATAGCAAGTTTTAGGTCTTGAGGGTTTAGTGAAAGACTTGCGCAAGGAAAAGAGTCAATTGGAAACAAATGCAAAGCCATGGAAGAAGAAATAACTCTTAAAAATAGCTTTGGAAGAAGTTAGAGCAAATTTAAACATAAATGATTACAATAGGCTAGGCAAGGAAATTCAAGAGGAGAAACAGCTTTTGTCAGCACAGATGGAGGAAGTTACACAGGGAATAGAACAGTGCAAGAAATATGCAACTCACTTATGCACAAGTGGCCAAGGAGAAGGAAAAAATGAAGCAGCAGTAAAGGAAGCCCAAAAATGCAGCAACCAAGATAAAACAAAACATTAGGCTGGAAGTGAGAAAGGAATTGGCATCTAACCCGAGGTTGGTGCAAAACACAGTTGATCGGAGTAAGTCCCTGATAATTTTTGGCTGCAAAGAAAGGAGATAACATCTAGGTCAGAAAGAGCTGTAGAAGAAGCAAAAGTAGTAGATAAAATTGTTGGCCTCGTGGAAGGTCTTACAACCATAGAGAATGTGTGCGACTACAGGGAATAGGCAGATATGTAAAAGGGAAAGATCGACCTTTGAGGATCACCCTAAACGGTGCCAAGCAGATGGAAGAAGTACTAAGGAATGCTAGAAAGTTACAAAGTGATGAGGATGGGAAAATGTGGTCGTTAAGACGAGATCTTTCAAGAGAAGACAGAGAGAAGCTGAAACTGAACCTCGCTGAGGCAAAACGTTTAAATGAGAGCAGGAATGAAGAAGAAATCAATTCTTTTTTCTACAAAGTGTTAGGGGTAGGCAGACCAGTAAAGTGGTACATAAGGCAAACCAACAAATCAATAGAGAGAGGGGAGTGAAGAATAAGGAGAGGGGAACAAGTTCCTGAAGATTGCATACACCAACATAGATGGAGTAAGATCGAAGATATTGGAGTTAAGTGATGTAATACAGATGCAGACACCAGACATTGTTGCACTCACGGAGACAAAACTTGAAGATGAATTTTTAATGAGGTCATATTCCCAAGGGGCTACTCAATTTGGAGAAGGGACAGAAAAATTAGGAAAGGCGGTGGCGTTGCTGTGCTGGTGAAAGAACACATAAAGGTGAAGGAAATAATGACTGCCAATCCACAAGAGTTGACATAATAGCACTAGAGATCTGCCATGAGATGATAAACTAATGGTCATAAATGCATATAGTCCACCACCAAGCAGCACATGGTCAAAGGAGGAGCTAGATAGTAAACGAGAAGGTCTTATAACATAATGAGAGAGATTATAGCGAGAGCGGATAACGATAGGTCACGACTGTTGATAGTTGGTGACTTCAACTTGAAATCCATAGACTGGGAAGCATATGAAGCTAAAACAGAAGATTTTTGGACCTGTAAATTTGTAGACCTCATCCTGGAAACATTCTTGTATCAACATGTTAAACAAGCTACGAGGATGAGGAAGGGGACGTTCCCTCCATGCTAGATTTGATATTTACCAGGAAGGAGGAAGAAGTATTTGACATTCAGTACCTTCCTCCCTTGGGTAAAAGTGACCATGTCTTTTTTGGAATAAAGTATGCAATGCGTTATAATCTGGAAGAAAATAAGGAGGATGAGCAGTTGAAAAACCTGACTTCAAGAGAGGACATTATGGCAACCTTAGAAATTTTTTTAGTGAGTATAATTGGACAGACTTGTTGCTAGGCAAGGAAGTGAATGAGATGTATGTCAAGTTTTGTGAAATATATGATAAAGGCACAAACAAATTTATACCAAAACAGAGATGCAGAACTAGGAAACAGGATTGGTTCAATAGGAATTGCGAGAGGGCCAGAGACCAAAAGACACAAAAATGGAATCAATACAGGAAGAGGCCAAACCCCCAAACACAAACGATACAAAGATGCAAGAAACAACTACACAGCAGTGAGGAGAGAGGCAGAAAGAAATTTGAAAAAGGGATTGCAGACAAATGTAAAACAGAACCAGGTCTATTCTATAAATTCATAAACAACAAATTGCAGGTAAAGGATAATATTCAGAGGTTGATAATGGGAAATAGATTCACGGAAATGAAAAGGAAATGTGTGAAACACTAAACGAAAAGTTCCAAAGTGTGTTTGTACAAAATGAAATCTTTAGGGAACCAGACACAATAAGAATTCCAGAGAACAACATAGAGCACATAGAGGTGACTAGAGACGAAGTGGAAAAATGCTCAAGGAGCTAAGTAAGAACAAGGCAGTTGGTCCAGATGGAGTTTCACCATGGGTTCTGAGAGAGTGTGCACCTGAGCTCAGCATTCCACTTCACTGATTTTTCAGGCATCCCTGTTTACAGGAGTTGTAGCTGATGTGTGGAAAAAGGCTAACATAGTTCCAATCTACAAAAGTGGAAGCAGGGAAGACCCCCTTAATTATAGACCTGTATCATTGACAAGTGTAATAGTCAAAATATTGGAAAAAATAATTAAAACTAAATGGGTAGAACACCTTGAGAGAAATGATATAATATCAGACCGACAGTATGGTTTTCGATCTGGAAGATCCTGTGTAACGAACTTACTCAGTTTTATGATCGAGCAACAGAGATTTTACAGGAAAGAGATGGTTGGGTTGACTGCATCTATCTGGACCTAAAAAAGGCTTTCGACAGAGTTCCCCATAAGAGGTTGTTCTGGAAACTGGAACATATTGGAGGGGTGACGGGTAAGCTACTAACATGGATGAAAAATTTCCTAACTGACAGAAAAATGAGGGCCGTAATCAGAGGCAAGGTATCGGATTGGAGGAATGTCACGAGTGGAGTACCACAGGGTTCAGTTCTTGCACCGGTAATGTTCATTGTCTACATAAACGATCTACCAGAGGGATTACAGAATTACATGAACATGTTTGCTGATGATGCTAAGATAATAGGGAAGATAAGAAACCTAGATGATTGTCATGCCCTTCAAGAAGACCTGGACAAAATAAGTATTTGGAGCAACACTTGGCAAATGGAATTTAATGTGAATAAATGCCATGTTATGGAATGTGGAATTGGAGAACATAGACCCCACACAACCTATAAATTATGTGAGAAATCTTTAAAGAATTCTGATAAAGAAAGGGATCTAGGGGTGGTTTTAGATAGAAAACTGTCACCTGAGGACCACATCAAGAACATTGTGCGAGGAGCCTATGCTACACTTTCTAACCTAAGAATTGCTTTTAAATACATGGATGGAGGAATACTAAAGAAATTGTTCACGACTTTTATTAGACCAAAGCTGGAATATGCAGCGGTTGTATGGTGCCCTTATCTTAACCCTTAAACCGCGCATATCATATATAAATGATATCAATGACAAAACCGAAATCGCGCACATCATTTATATATGATTTCGTGTCTAGCGCTATAATTTAAACACCCCGCCTGGGATAGGGGCAGCTATAGTACAGCCACGACTGATAGTTGCCAGATCCCACCTAGAAAAAAAATCCAGCCCAACATTCTTGAGAGTGAGAACGTCAGTATTGCGCCAGCCACCAAGGCTGGCGCACGCAGCACGAGCTCACAGCACCGCTGTTCAGCTTGTGACCACAGCATCGCCTACAAATGCCAAAATATAAGTGATACTGCTATTATTTAGCAGTGATAGTATTACTGAAGCCCCCTGAATTTGATAAAACTGACCAGGATTCTGATAACAGCTTGATTGTGGAGATATTTAGCGCTGTGCTCGATGGAGGGAGGAGTACGGCTGTGGAGGGAGGATTGTGGCGTTGTCTTCTGACTGTGTGTGGCCACCATTTATTGACTGCACTCACCATACCAGCTTAGTGGTTCGCTATGGTGAACACAAATGTAGATACTTACATATAACGTGTGTATAGTGTGAGATAACAGCGAGAGGAGTAGGTTGGGAGCCGCCATTTTGGTGAGAGGAGCGTCGTCTGCAGGAATTATAGTGTTGTTTACCTGTGACCACAAAGGGTCTTTGGGCACCATACCAGCTTATTTGTACAAGTATGGTGAATAAAACAGGTAGATACTTATATATAATGTGTGTATATAGCATAATAACACCACAACCAATATTGTTGGAGGAGAAATATTAGTGCGTGTGGCCTTGAGGGTGGCCGCCGATCAGCTGACTGTGGAGTAGCTACGTCTTTGTGCGTTTACTCACCATACAAGCTTAGATGTACAGTTATGGTGAACAAAACATGTAAATACGTATATATAACGTCTGTGTATAGTGAATAAATGCAAAAACAGTATTGTGGGAGGTAAATGAGGGTGAGTGAGGTGGTGTTGAGGGAGGGCGTGGCAGTGAGTGGCTCGCTGGTGTGTGGCGGCCACTCCTCGTTGCTTTTTGACTCACAAGACCATCTTAGTAGTTCGTTATGGTGAACAAAACATGCAGATACTTATATATAACCTGTGTATATAGTGTAACAACAGCAAAACTATTTGTTTATTGTTTTATGAACATAATAATTGAATCACTTATATGCACACCATAATTTTGAGTACAGCGATGGTTCACACATTTTATAATATAAATATACCACAATTCACTGTATGGAATAATATTACTGCAAAAAAACTAAGAAAAAATCAATCAGAGACATTGAAATAATTAGGAAATAATATATTTTTGGCAACTGCCGTCTGACAGCTCGGGCGGAGTAGACCTCGTCTGGCGAAGGCTCTGCCAACGCCCCTTTTTTGCCACACTTCCCTACCCTACTGCGGCTAAAATATGCTACCTACAATTTTTTTGTTATTTTTTCCGTGATCAGGGAACAAAAATAAACAATTCTATAAGACGAAAGAATTTTTTGGATTTTTTTTTTGTTGCGCCTGTGGGTGTGAATTCCATTTGGGCCCCTAGTGGTTTGAGGGTTAAGAAGCACATCAACAAACTGGAAAAGGTGCAACGACATGCCACTAAGTGGCTCCCAGAAATGAAGGACAAGAGCTATGAGGAGAGGTTAGAGGCATTAAATATGCAAAAACTAGAAGATAGAAGAAAAAGAGGCGATATGATCACTACGTACAAAATAGTAACAGGAATTGATAAAATCGACAGGGAAGATTTCCTGAGACCTGGAACTTCAAGAACAAGAGGTCATAGATTTAAACTAGCTAAACACAGATGCCGAAGAAACGTAAGAAAATTCACCTTCGCAAATAGAGTGGTAGACGGGAGGAACAAGTTAAGTGAGAAGGTGGTGGAGGCCAAAACCGTCAGTAGTTTCAAAGCGTTATATGACAAAGAGTGCTGGGAAGATGGGACACCACGAGCGTAGCTCTCATCCTGTAACTACACTTAGGTAATTACACTTAGGTAATTACGGTCAAACGCCTCACGGGCACGCACCACTCAATCCCTCACCCCAGAGCAAATAGCCCACGAATTATTTTCTGAAGGCGAGGAAAGTGTGTTTGATGATTCAGACAACGACGAGGATTATACACAGTTGTCGGGTGATAGTAGCAGCAGCAGTGAGAGAGAATTCTCGCCATGCCAAGGCAAGGCCTCTACACTCACCCATGCCTCCTCGCCCAGTTTCTACCCCAATTCTACCACGACCTCACAGTTCCTGTGGATATTATCTGTTTGAGGGTGACGAGTCAGAGGGAGGTGACTCCTTTTCTGGGTTTAGTGACTCAGATCACAGTTTTATTGAGCCTGTGGCTGGTACCAGTGGTGTAACTGGGCGAGAAATTGTCGCGTCAGCAGCATCTCGCCCAGCCAAGCGCTACCGCATGGCACCACATGAGGGACCAAGACCCTCGTGTTCACGTGCATCCACCTCACGTGCACCCACCTCACGTGCATCCACCTCATGTGCATCCACCTCACGTGCACCCACCTCACGTGCACCCACCTCACGTGCACCCACCTCACCTGCATCCACCAACGTGCATCCACCTCACCAGAACCCACCTTACGTGCACCCACCTCACGTGCACGTAGCCGCCGTGCTTCTCGCAGACGGTATTCAGCTCCTGGTCGCCGGTATGCATCGCTTCCTCGCCGTCTTTCATCTGCATCTCGCAGGACGCCTGGTGTACTTGAGTGGAGTGATGGTGACGATTTTATTTCAAATATTCCTCACTTTGACGATAAAGATGTAGGGATTACAAACCTTTTCCCTAATCAAGGTGAGGACATGGCTGAGATGGAATATTTTACAGCATTCTATGATGAACCACTCATGGAATACATTGTACACCAAACGAACCTGCATGCTGCTTACCTGATTGAGAGGGAAATCACAGAATTTTCATGACTGCAGCGTTGGAAAAATACCACAGTTGCGGAAATGTATGTGTTTTTGGCACTGTTTGTTGATGAAGCACTGTCACAAACATGCAATAAGTGACTATTGGAGCAAGGACCATACAGTGCCAACACCTTTATTCGGTAAATATGTGTCACGAGACAGGTTTCAGATACTCCTCAGGTGTCTACATTTTGGAAGTGTTCAGGACCGAACACCTGATGATAGACTGTGGCGAGTGAGGCACTACATGAACGATGTTATTGAAAAATTCAGAGATTTTTACGTACCAGCACAGAAACTGGTGGTTGATGAATCTCTCGTACTTTTCAAGGGACGTGTTCCATTCAAACAGTACATTCCCTCAAAACGAAACCGATTTGGCCTGAAATTTTTTGTTCTTTGTGATTGTGAGACAGGATACGTGTTACACATGATTTTGTACTTGGCTAGTGATGTAGACATTCCCGGTAACGACGAACATGGATTCTCGGGGAGTGCAGTGAAGACCAATGGCTCCGTGGATGAACAAGGGACACATTTTATACACGGATAATTACTATACAAGTCCCTTGCTAGCTCGGTTCTTGCTAGAAAATAGAACCGGATTGGTTGGTACAGTAAAGCCACAACGAAGGGAAATGCCTGTGTTTGACACCGACATTGCAGTTGGTGAGTGTCAGAGAAGGAAAAGTGATAACATTCTGTCAGTTCGGTGGAAAGACAAACGAGAGGTGAACTTGTTGACAACAATTCATGATGGAACAATGGTGAACAGTGGGAAAGTGAGCCATAAAACAAACGCACCACTATATAAGCCAGACTGTGTTTTAGACTATAATATCAACATGCGGTTGATTGATAAATCAGACATGATGATTGGCACTGCAGAGTGTGTGCGGAAGACATGTAGGTGGACGAAAAAAGTGTTCTTCCATCTTGTGGACATGACCATGCTGAACTGTTTCAACATGTACCTTGTGAGGACTGGACGTAAGCCCACTTTCCGTGACTTTGTATTTGATGCTGCAATACAGTTATTAGGAAAGTTTGCAAAAGATGTCCCAGGGATTCAGCGGCCCATCATAAACCCACTGTTGCAGCATGCTGGTACTCCACGCCTCGCTCACACTGAAGGCTTCCTAGCTCACAGACTCGAGTATTTGCCACCAGCTGGGAAGCGTGCAATAGGCCAACGTGATTGCTTGGTGTGTAAAACAACGACACGTAGAGACCAGAAACGGAAGCTTGTACAAACATGGTGTGAAACGTGTGGTATCCCATTATGTGCTGTCAAGTGCTTCAATGACTACCACAGTCTAGAAAACTTCTAAGTGTGCTGCAAAGTGTGTACAGCGTGTGCGAGTGTGTAAATATGTAAACATATAAGCAGTTCGTGTGCGTGTGTGTAAATATATACAAATATAAGCAGAACATACAATATAATAGACTGTAATGACATATTATATTGCCATAATTGAAAACAGATGTGTGCGCCTGTGTATACTCAAATATGCAACAATTATTGATACAAAATATGTTCAAACATTATTTGAAACAAATTTAGTGCAAAATAAATGGATAAAATGCGCCTAGACATTGTAAATAAATAGCGCGAAATATATTTGTGGCAACTCTGGCTGTTGCGGGACGCCGCGCAACGCCTCTCAGGCGTGTACTGCATGAGCGAACATGCAGAGTGTGACGTCACCGCTCAACTTGCCGGCTCTATTGCAAAAAAAAGTACAATAGAATTTTTTTTATTTTTCCGTGATCAGTGAACAAACTTAACAGATTAAAAAAAAAAAAAAAATTTTTTTTTTTTTCAGTATGGCCCGTGCGGATACGTATTTGGAAAAATGAAAAAAAATATGAAAAGAAATTAGGATTTTTTTTTTCAGCAACAGTTGTTAAGGTCTTCGCGATAGGTTAGGTGGGCAGGAAATTCTCATAAAGTTTCAAAACTTACGAAAAACGTTATTTAAAGTGTCCTCTGATAACCTCTGCGTGTACGCCGCCGACGACTCAAATAGAAAACGGAACAGAACGTCACTTTTGTGAGTCGATTTCATTTCAAATTACGTCCAAATTTGGCCATATCGCACTACGTGCCAAAAGTGACGTTCTTTTTAAGAGGACGGGTTGATCAGTGAACGAAACTTAACAGATTAGCAAAAAAAAAAAAATTTTTTTTTTTCAAAATGACATGCGCCTGTGCAGATGGCAGGATATTCGACCCCGAGCATGTAAGGGTTAATGGTGATAAATTCCAGGTACTCAGATACACCAAAAATGAGGATCTTAAAACATAATACAGGGTGCAAAACACAATCGAATCTGCCCATAGTAGGAAAACAGCATGTCAAGGATTTGGGAATAATGATGTCCAACGACCCTAACGTTTAGGGAGCATAACCAAGCAAATATTGCGTCAGCCAGAAAAATGATACGATGGATTACGAGAACCTTCAAGTCCAGAGATCCATCACAATGGTTGTACTCTTCAAATGACTTGTGTTGTCCCGTCATGAGTACTGCTCAGTACTCACTTCCCTCTTCAGAGTTGGAGAGATTGCTGAAATTGAGGGAATACAGACAACATATACGGCACGCATAGACGAGATAAAGCACCTAAATTATTGGGAACGTCTCAAAGCTCTCCGAATGTACTAAACTAGAAAGGAGACGAGAGAGATACCAAATAATTACACATGGAAAATACTGGAGGGACAGGTCCCAAATCTGCACAGTAAAATAACAACGTACTGGAGTGAACGACATGGAAGAAAATGCAGAATAGAACCAGTGAAGAGCAGAGGTGCCATGGGCACAATCAGAGAACACTGTATGAACATCAGAGGTCCACGGTTGTTCAACGTCCTCCTACCAGCGAGCATCAGAAATATTACAGGAACAACCGTGGACATCTCAAGAGGAAACTAGATTGTTTCCTTCAATGAGTGCCGCACCAACGGGCTGTGGTGGGTATGTGGGCCTGCGGGCTGCTCCAAGCAACAGCCTGGTGGACCAAACTCTCACAAAGTCAAGTCTGGCCTCGGGCCGGGCTTGGGGAGTAGAACTCCAGAACCCCATCAACCAGGTATCGACCAGGTAACTGTTTCCGTCCCAGGTTCGGACCTGGCTGGGTCTTGTTTAGGGCTCTTGGGCCGCTCCTTGTCCTTCCCTCCAGAAGTGTTCCTTGGCTGTGGTCCCGCTTCGGCTGTTCATGAGAGGGTCCTGGTTTGTCGGTGGTTGCTCGACAGTTGTGCGGGAGTCTGAACTTCGACGTGCTGGTCTGCTCGCAGGGTTGGGCTTGGCTTCGGAGTATGTTTGGTTCTTCGGAGACTCCTCTTCCGCCTCTCTTGCAATAATTGGGTTCGTTCCTCTGGGGATCTTGTGTGGTGCGCGTCACCAGCTTCCTCTTTGGGGTTTTC
>WNGS01128313.1:0-13785 GCA_020271785.1 Procambarus virginalis
TTTGTTGTCAGACCAGCTGTGTCGTGCCTGTGTACAGGTTAGTTTATGTTTCACTCCTAGTTAATTTCTATTTGTTCTAGTGTTAGTCATGTGTACTTTGCTTATTATATTATATATCTTAAGCACTGTTAGTCTTTATAAGTTTTGTATAATATATGGCTTGTGTATTGCAGGATGTAACTGTACTGTAATTATTTGTTCAATAAAGCCACATGTCTGGCAATGCTTCTCCTTTACCTCAGTCATCAACTACTCATTCAACAGTATTCCCACATGAGAAGGGATCCACATGAATCTTACTTATACCATTTTTCTAATTTCTTAACATTCTCTCTACACTCTATCACAATATTCTGATATACTGGGCGTCTGCTATTTAAGACTCCAACGCTCCTCTGCTGTCATAAAGAAGCAAGCATTTTACCACATTTGACTACTTCCTGTAATCCTACTAATACTCCTGGAGTTCAGCCTGCGTTGAAGAGACATTGTCAGTTAAGCGGCGTCCAATAACAGTATCTACAGTGCCGATGTCAGTGTACTCCCTGATCGAAACCCACATCCTGCCTTCCCATCCCTAGCTACTGACCCATCACAATATACATGTAGAGTGTTCTCTGTGGGCAGTTTTCTAATTATACAATCATATGTTGCCCTCAGCTCTCCTATTTCATACATACTTTTTTCTTTTGCAAGTTAGTTTTAGTTCATTTATTATGCACCCCATACCCATCTTGTGGGCGGTAGTGGAAAGGGTACAGAGGCACATAATGGGCTCAGGGACTGAACCCCACAATTCATTTAGCTAAGCAAGTTACAATCTTGATGAGCTAGTTACAAAATTCAATATAAGTCGTCACATCAACAATGGGTTCGAGTGGAGTAATTACTACATCTACATTACAATCCTCCCATGGTGGTGTGAATTTTCTCTTGGGCACAGCAATACACTCTGTAATAACATCATACTTTATAACATTAGAACATAAGTTATTCATATATACTCTCTTCTTCATCATACACTGTTCACTACTTCCCACCTTTTGAATCAAGAGGACTAATTCATTAGCTCCCCCACCTCTCATTAATCTAATGGCAGAGGCTACATTTATCTCTGAAATTCTATCCCAATACTCTGCAGATTCAGCTCCATTCTCATTATCTCTATCATAGCATTTCTTGGACATCCTAAGATAATTCTCATGGCTTCATTTGTACCTTCTCCAACTTGCCCATCCTACCTTTACCAAAACAAGAAATGACAGGTGCAGCATAATCAATATCGATCCACTTATGTACAATCTCTTTATGTATGTACCTTTCCTGAATAAACATATTTATTATTTATTTATTTATTTAAAGAGATCTTACAGTACTCAAGTATATCATTCGTAGCACAGGGACTCCCACTCCCTTTCCACAGCATGCCAAGGCCTTCAGACTGCTCTTAACATACTTGGTACAACCTGTCACAAGTTAGGCTTAGTTATAAATGCAGATAAAACCAAATATGAGTATAGGAAACGAAGAAATATAAGACTTACTCTAAATGGTGTGGAACTGAGCCGTGTTCAGAAGTACAAGTATCTGGGCATGTATGTTGGATACACATGTGAGAGTAAAAATGCTGAAATAAATCATATCAGCACCTTATGTAAAGCCCGTCTGCATCCTCTAAAAGCACTGGCTTTTTCTGGTAAAGGTGTTGGGGTACCTATCTTGCGGATGTTATACATAAGCACTGTTCGGTCCCTGATAGACTACGCAGCACCCGTTTTGTCTTACACAGGCCAAGGCAGACTCAAAAAAATAGAGCTGATACAGAACGAGGCTATGAGGATTATTCTTGGATGTCAAAGAAATGCAATGATTGAAATAATGAGAATGGAATTAAATTTACAGAGTGTGTGTGATAGAGTCCGTGACATTAACACTAGAGTATCTATTCGTTTCATGCGGAGAAAAGGAGGGGATAAGCTGTTTGAGAGCGTTCAGACCTGTCTGAGTGACGTACACACTTCCAGGAAACTGAGGGAGACACGCTACACGAGGGGATTAGCTCATGACCTCAGGGAATACGATGTACTTGACTGCTGTAAACCCTCTCGACAGTGTAATATGTCTGCTCCATGGAAAGTACAGAAAATAGACGTCGAAATTGCACCCCTCAAGGTGAAAAAGATTCATCATGAACCGGGACAATTACGGTGTTTGTATGGAAGCATGATATCTCGGTTACCAAGAGACAACAGTTTACATGTATATTGTGACGGGTCGGTGGCGGAGGATGGCAGGGCAGGGTGTGGTGTCCTAATAAGGGATTATACGGAGTTTGGGACTGTGGACAGGATAATTGAACTCCGGCTTAGTAATTATATATCATCCACACAAGCTGAACTGCAGGCCATTCTGGCATGTTTGGAGGAAGTACGTCATGACAACAAAAATGTTTTTGTATTTGTCGATAGCCGAGGAGCACTTGAGTCCTTAAACAGTCGAAACCCAGTCTTCGTCTCCATAGTTGAGGATTGTAAGAGAAGAATAACTGAGATACAGCTGAAAGGACATAGTGTGAAATTCATGTGGATTCCATCTCATGTTGGAATAGTGCTCAACGAGGTGGCGGATGACTTGGCCAAACGTGCCACATCAAAACCACAAGTTGACATTGAATGTGAATTCACAATGAGACAAATTCGAAGCAAAATCAGAAATATTCAGGCACAGGCAGGAGCGGAGAGGAGAGATCTAATGTATGAGAGAAGTCAAACCATGCAACACTACATGTATGTGAGTCAAAACACCCATTTCACTTATGGTAAAAGGAGAAATGCTTGGAGTGACTCTGTGTACATGCGGCTCAGGCTTGGGTACAAATATTACTGGGAATATGGGATAGGTGTTCATGATAATGACACGAAGTGTAAACTATGTGGTATGTTAAGGTCTCACACCCTTGCCCATTATGTTCTTGATTGTCCGTTGATTAATGTATATAGAAACACTGAGATAAGGACTGTTCCTGAACAAATAGCCTGGATGTGTCACAACGGAAAGGTTGATGAAATTCTTGAGAGATATAAGAATTTTGCACCAAGACTGTAATATTTTGTTGAATTATCTGCATGTCTCTTGCAAATTGTCTATACAGTATACCTAGGTCATAAAAGTATTTGTGTACGTCTGATATCATACTTCTCGTGAAGGAGGAAATGTATATGTTTATCTCTCAGAATGTTTGGTAATATGATTATTGTTTGTGATGTGTGTATATGTATGTATTAACACGATGTACTGAACGGGGTGAGAATAGCTTGAGCTACCTCATCCCTTTGTGTGTATTTTACATCAATAAACTTATTTCAATTTCAATTCAATTTCAATTTCAGAGGTTGTAATCTCTTCCGACATTGACCCAACAGTCTGTTCATCTCAGCTTCCAAACTCTCGTGGGTATATCCAACATATATGCCTAAATATTTATATATATTAACTCTCTCTATATTTTTACCGTTTATTTTCAATATAATGGGCCTCCGACTTCTACATTCAAACTTAGTTTTGTTTTCATTAACCACCAGTCCCATATGGTGACACAGGTATCCGAAATTGTCCAACACTGTTTGAACCTTTGAAATATCTTTGCCCTGAAACAAAATATCATCGGCATATATGATCGGAGTTACCTCATTTGAGTATCTCTCAGATGCTATCTTATTCATTAGTACATTAAAAAGGGTGGGACTCAACACTCCTCCCTGAGGTGTGCCGAGTTCAAAAGACCTCACACCTGACATACAACCTTGATACCACACCTGCGCCTTCCTTTCGTAAAGATAATCCCCTATCCAGCGCAATAATCTCCCTTTAACACCAAGACCAGCTAATTCATATAAAATAACCTCTTTGTTGGCTTTATCAAAAGCTCCTTGTAAATCAATAAAAATTCTATAATAATCATTTTCATTAGCTAGACATTTAATAATACAGAGGTACTTTTCCTTTGAGGAACCCGAACAAATTACTAGACAGCTGATCACCTATTATATATAATAGTCTATTTAAAATGATCCTCTCCATCATTTTACAAAAACACGAGGTTAAAGACACAGGTCTGTACTCTCCGTTGGCTTTAGGGATAGGGATGATCATAGCTTTTTTCCATTTACTGGGAATACTGCCCTCTTTATAACTAATATTAAACAGGTATAAAAGTGGGCTTTTCGTCATAATGGCAAGTTCATTAAATTTTTTATAAGTTACTCCATCCTCCCCAGGGGCAGTAGATTTCCCAACTTTAATCGCCGCTATTAGTTCTTCTCTGGTAATACCTGTGCAAGTGACATCACCACTGTTACCTGCTGTAAGTATAAAATCCATTCTTAGATCTTTCCAAGAATCTAATGACTCTCTCGTTACAGCGGGTAATGAACTAAGTTTGGCAGCTTCCGCCCATTTATTTACGAGACCATTTGCAATTCCTTGCGGGTCAGGATGTGCAACAAAATCATGCTTTTATCCCTTATTTTATTTACGTCTTGCCAGATTTCGTTTAAGTTTCTGTTACTCCCAACTTTCTCTGCAAACTTCTGCCAATACTTGCTCCTAATTTCCTTTCTCTTCTCCCCACACAGCCTAGCAACTGCCAGTAAAGCATTCTTCCCTTCCTCAGTCCTACCATTCCTATTCCAATTCCTGTGATCTCTCCTCATTGTTAATGTCCACCCCTTAAGCATCTTGTCATGTGTATAATTTTCTTTTCTGAGGGGATGCTTTTGTATACTAGATGCTTTCCGGTTCAATGTTGCATTAAATACATCTACCTCCTTAATTAAATCTTCATAAAATGCTTCTGCCGAAACTGGCTTATAAGTATCATACCAAGACTTAATATGGCCAACAAGACCCCTTAATTCTCCCTCATTAAATTTTAACCTTTTCCTCTGAAGGCAGGCATGCTTTTTATCTAGTTTAAGCTGTATTTGTAATGCAAAATGATCACTTAGCATTTCATCCACAGTAAGACAATTCCCCTCTATGCCCTCAGCATTTATCAAACAAGCATAATCTAATCTCCCTCCCCTCAAATGAGTAGGATAGGGCTCGCCCAGCAGCTGAACATCTTCATGTTCCTGCAAAAACTGGTACCATCTGCAACCATTCCGATTTGCTTTACCCCTTGATCCTAAAGCTGGATGTCTGGCATTAAAATCCCCTACCACAAGTGTATCTTCAGAAAAGAAGGAATCTGGCAAGTATCTTAAATCAAGGGAGCTATCTGAGATGTATAGATTAATGAAATTTAACTCTCGGTCCTTTAATTGTATCCGCAAGCAAATACTTTCAACACCTCTATATCTCTGAGGGATTCCAGTTATCTCGACAGGTATGGTACTTTTAACATAACATGAGACCCCCCCTAGTTCCTCCATCAGCATATAAGTGAAAACCTCTATAGCCATTTAGCCTCAGAATGCTACCATCCCTATCCCCAGTTTCCTGGAGTGCTACTATGTCAATATCCTCTCTAAGAGTATAATAGTGTACATCCACCGCTCTAGTTTTTAATCCATTAACGTTCCAAGATAATATTCTCAATTTACTTTCATCCATGATTAATAATAAAACTACCTTTGCCCTGCCCATCACATTCCATTAGATACGAGAGTACCTTAGTAACTTCCTTCCAACACCGTAACATATAGTCGCTGTATGCAAAGCAAACGGCGAAATTTCTGGGCAAGAAGAAAACGTAATACCATATCTGTGACTAACCGTCCATGGTTGCGTGCACATCACGCTGGGGTATTTAAGCGCGTCCAGGGGACTCAGCAACTGTCACGGGAAACATCTCCCGTCACGCAGGGTGCAGTTGCACCTCCACAGATCTCCAGTATCATCTATTGATACTGGTAATGGCTCAAAAGGGCCACCACTTACGGGCTATTCATGCCCGTGCCACCTTTTGGGTGGCTTAATCTTCATCATCATCATCACTCAGCAACTCTTGCTGGCCGTCTCCCGGACGTTACACTACAAAACGCCCACCCGCCTCCCAGGTTCCTCTGCTTCCCCTGGCCTTACAGGGGAAGGCGCTATAGCAGCTTGCTGAGGACACTTGTCCCAATCTGCAATTAATTTGTGTTACCTTTGGGGGGTGTCTCCGACGGAACCCCCAAAGTGATAAGCCAAGAATACCAAGAACTGGAATTACCGCAGTCTAATTACAGATTTCACGGCAATTGAATTACATTAGCATGATAACGGCTATCCATTATTTGCTGTATAATAATTTATGCTCATTCACTATTCATTATGAGGCAGTATTTATTTATCCATTTAGTCGTTATAATTAGCCTATGCTTCTTCATGCAAGATCTTCTTAATAATCAGTTATGATTATTTTAATTTGTGATAAATTTCGTATTAATTACTTTGTAAGTAATTTATATAATAATTAATTTTGTAATTAATTTATAATTATATTGTAAGTAATTAATTATAATAATAAATTTATTTCTTTTTTTCTTTCTTTATTTCTTTTAAAATTTTTTAGTATTTTATTGTATTTATTTCCCTTGTTGGTCTCCGGAGTGGACAGTGTTCACATTACTATTTATATTTGTTATTTCCTATTGCTTACCTTACTTTCCCAGCCGACGATCCAGCAGTGGTGGCACAGCCGGAGGCACGGAGGAAGCCGGAGAGCTTCCTGGCATTACGTTGGTACTGAATGAATATGTTAGGTTGGGCTGACCTAACCAAAATTACCCTAACCTAACCTAACCTAACTTAACCAAACCAAACCAACCCGAACCTAACCTAACTGGCGCTTGGTTCATCATGTTTATTTGGCGTCGCCAGCTCTTATTTCATCTAATTTTTTAATAAAAATATATTTTTCCAGATTAGAATTATGCCAGAGCAGCTGGCCTTTCTCCATTATCCTAAGGTACAGTCCTGACCATGTTCCCCTCCACGCCAGCGTGTGCTGCGCGCTGTTGTAGTTGGGATTGTCCCCGTGCCCGGCGTGTACCCAGCGCCTGTCCCGGTTGCTGATGTTCCGGCGGAAGTGGTTCCCGCCGATGGTCCAGCAGCCGAGGGCTGGCATGCTGAGCTAGCCCCTGGGAGCACAGCACAGCTGCTGTTGTTCCGGCTGATGTGGTGCCAGCCGATGATCCAGCAACTGTTGGCACAGCAGGTGGTGAGCCAAGCTGAGCATGCCCCTGGGGGCCGAGCACAGCTGCTGTTGTTCCGGCTGATGTGGTCCCAGCCGATGATCCAGCAGCTGTTGGCACAGCTGGTGGTGATCCAAGCTGAGCATGCCCCTGGGGGCCGAGCACAGCTGCTGTTGTTCCGGCGGGTGTGGTCCCGGGTGATGTCTAGCAGCTGAGGGCACAGCTGGTGGTGTTCCAGCTGTGCATGCCCCTGGGGGGCTAAGCACAGCTGCTGTAGTTCCGGCTGATGTGGTACCAGCCGATGATCCAGCAGCTGATGTCATAGCTGGGGGTGTTCCAGCTGAGCATGCCCCTGGGGGCCGAGCACAGCCGCTGTTGTTCCGGCGGGTGTGGTACCAGGCGATGTCTAGCAGCTGAGGGCACAGCTGGCGGTGTCCAGCTGTGCATGCCCCTGGGGGGCTAAGCACAGCTGCTGTAGTTCCGGCTGATGTGGTACCAGCCATGATCCAGCAGCTGATGTCATAGCTGGTGGTGTTCCAGCTGTGCTCGACCCCGGGGGCCAAGCACAGCTGCTGTTGTTCGGCTGATGTGGTACCAGCCGATGTCCCAGCAGTTGATGGCACAGCCGGTGCTGTTCCGTGCTGAGCATGCCCCTGGGGGCCAAGCACAGCTGCTGTTCCGGCTGAGGTGGTCCCAGCCGATGATCCGGCAGCTGACGGCACAGCTGGTGGGGTTCCAGCTGAGCGTGACCCAGAGGGCCAAGCACGGCTGCTGTTGTACCGGCTGATCTGGTCCCAGCCGATGTTCCAGCAGCGGACAGCCCAAATGGCGGTGTTCCTGCTGAGCATGCCCCTGGGGGGCCAAGCACAGCTGCTGTTGTACCAGCGGAGGTGGGCCCAGCCGATGGTCCAGCAGCTGAGGGCGCAGCTGGGGGCGTTCTATTATTCCTTGTTATTTTTTCTTTATTTTGTTATATTATTTAATTTATTATTTTTTTTAAGTTTATATTTTATGGTATTTTATTTCCTTTTGTTGGTCTCCAGAGTGGACAGCGTTCACGTTACCATTTATATTATTTGGTATTTCCTATTGCTTACCTTACTTTCCCAGCCGACGATCGATCCAGCAGCTGTTGGCACAGCTGGAGGGCAGGAGGAAGCCGAAAGCTTCCTGGCATTACGTTGGTACTGAATAAATGTTAGGTTGGGCTGACTTAACCTAAACTACCCTAACCTAACCTAACCTAACTTAACCAAACCATCCTAACCTACTGACGCTTGGTTCGTCGTCTTTATTTGCCGTCACCAGCTATTTATTTCGTCGCATTTTAATAAAATATATATTTTTCGGATTAGAATTATGCTGGAGCAGCCGGCCCATCTACATTATTCTACGGTATAGTCCTGTCGTGTTCCCCTCCATGCCCGCGTGTGCGGCGCCCTGTTGTAGTTAGGATTGTCCCCGGTGCCCGGCGTGTACCCGGCGCCTGTCCCGGCTGCCGATGTTCCGGCGGAAGTGGTTCCCGCCGATGATCCAACAGCCGAAGGCTGAGCATGCTGAGCATGCCCCTGGGGGACAAGCACAGCCGCTGTTGTTCCGGCTGATGTGGCGCCAGCCGATGATCCTGCAATCTGACGGCACAGCTGGTGGTGTGCCAAGCTGAGCATGCCCCTGGGGGCCGAGCACAGCTGCTGCTGTTCCGGCTGATGTGGTCTCAGCCGATGAGCCAGCAACTGTTGGTGCAGCTGGTGGTATTCCAAGCTGAGCATGACCCTGGGGGCCGAGCACAGCTGCTGTTGTTCCGGCGGATGTGGTCCCAGCCGATGTCTAGCAGCTGTGGGCACAGCTGGTGGTGTTCCAGCTGTGCATGACCCTGGGGGCTAAGCACAGCTGCTGTAGTTCCGGCTGACGTGGTACCGCCAGCCGACGGCACAGCTGGCGGTGTTCCAGCTGAGCGTGCCCCGGGGGCCAAGCACAGCTGCTGATGCTCCGGCGGAGGTGGTCCAAGCCGATGGGTCAGCAGCCGAGGGCACAGCTGGTGGTGTCCTATTATTATTATTATTTTCCCCATTTTAGTTCTTGTTATAATTTTATTTATTATTTATTTCTTTAATTTTATAAATTTATTGTATTTGTTCTAGTTCCCAGCAGACGATCTAGCAGCTGAAGGCTCAGCTGGTGAAGTTCCGAGCTGAGCATGACACTGGGGGCCAAGTACAGCTGCTGCTGTTCCGGCTGATGTGTTCCCAGCTGATGATCCAGCAGCTGTCGGCACAGCTGGCGGTGGGCCAGCTGAGCATGCCCTGGGGGCCAAGCACAGCTGCTGTTGTTCCGGCTAATGTGGTCCCAGCCGATGATCCAGCATGCCGCTGGCACACCTGGTGGTGTTTATTATCAGTCCCGGCTGATGTGGTCCCAGCCGATGATCCAGCATGCCGCTGGCACACCTGGTGGTGTTTATTATCAGTCCCGGCTGATGTGGTCCCAGCCAATGATCCAGCAGCTGGCGGTGTGCCAGCCGAGCATGCCCTGGGGGACAAGCACAGCTGCTGTTGTCCCGGCTGACGAGGTCCCAGCCGATGATCCAGCACGCCGATGGCACACCTGGTGGTGTCACAGCTGTGCACGACCCCGGGGGCCAAGCACTGCTGCTGTTGTTCCGGCTACTGTGGTACCAGCCGATGATCCAGCACCTGATGCCACAGCTGGTGGCATTTCAGAGCTGAGCATGGCCCTGGCGGCCAAGCACAGCTGCTGTTGTTCCGGCGGAGGTGGTCCCAGCCGATGATCCAGCAGCTGATGGCACAGCTGGTGGTGTTACAGCAGGGCTGCTCCTGGGGGCCAAGCAGAGCTGCCGATGTTGCGGCGGAGGTGGTCCCAGCCGACGCTCCAGCAGCTGAGGGCACAGCTGATGGTGTTCCAGCTATGAATGCCTCTGAGAGGCTAAGCACAGCTGATGTAGTTCCAGCTGATGTCCCAGCCGATGATCCAGCACGCCCATGGCACACCTGGTGGTGTCCCAGCTGTGCACGTCCCGGGGGCCAAGCTCTGCTGCTGTTGTTCCGGCTGCTATGGTACCAGCCGATGTTCCAGCACCTGATGCCCCTGAGGGGCTAAGCACAGCTGATGTAGTTCCGGCTGATGTCCCAGCCGATGATCCAGCACGCCCATGGCACACCTGGTGGTGTCCCAGCTGTGCACGACCCCGGGGGGCCAAGCTCTGCTGCTGTTGTTCTGGCTGCTGTGGTACCAGCCGATGTTCCAGCACCTGATGCCACAGCTGGTGGCGTTTCCGAGCTGATGATGCCCCTGGGGGCCAAGCTATATTTGCTTCTGGTACTCCTTTGCTTTTGCTAGCTGTTCTCGAGCCAGCTGACAGGTGTTCTCCAGCCGTTCCCGTAGATCGATGACGTACTCGTACGTCGTCTTGGTTTCAGGGGTACAGTCATCGCCTTCCCACAGGTTCCTCAGTACCTGCAGAGGGCCTTTAACTGTGCGGCCGTACAAAAGCTCGAAGGGTGAGAACCCTGTGCTAGCCTGTGGCACCTCCCTGTAGGCAAACAACAAAGGGTTGATATACCTGGGCCACTCCCGAGGCTGTTCGATGCACATTCTCTTCAACATCTTCTTGAGAGTGCCATTGAAGCGTTCTACCAAACCATTTCCCATAGCATGATAAGGCGTGGTGAGGGATGCTCTCGCTGTGAGCAGACGTCTGACTTGGTCCATCATCTCGCTGGTAAACTGTGTCCCTCGGTCGCTATGGATCCACTCAGGTATACCAAGGCGACTGAAAAAACCTACCAAGGCTTCCGCTACCGTTGACGTCTCGATGTTCTTCAGGGCAGCTGCTTCTGGGTACCTTGTTGCGTGATCGACCATGGTCAGGATGTACTTACTGCCGTCCGTTGCACTCGGTATGATCGGACCAACCAGATCAATGCTGACCAGCTTGAACGGCTGATCAATGATGGGGAAGGGCTGAAGCTTCCCGGGCTTCACCCGTCCTCGATCAGTGGTGCGCTGACAGGTGTCACACGAGCGAGTGTAACGCTGTATTTCCCCAGTAATTCCTGGCCAGTAGAACACAGCTTGTATCCTCGCACTGGTCTTTGCGTGACCCATATGACCTCCCATCAGAGCTTCATGACCTAAGCGAAACACAGCCAGTCTATGCTCCTGTGGAACAACGAGTTGATCCCAAGTATCGTGGGGCGTCTCAACTCTGCGCACGAGTTTCCCATTATGGTGCAAGTACCAGTACTTGCGTTCCTGGTGTTGGAAAACCCTTTTCTCCTCAGCATACTTACGTATCTGGGCTAGTGTTGGGTCGCTCCCTTGGGCATCAATAAACTCCTTTGCAGACACTCCCTGAATGTCTCGTAATTTCAAAGGTTTTTCTGGGCGAGTCGGCTTGTTGCTCTGTGACCTCGTAGTGACAGCTGCCACGAGCGAGTTACCTGTTAATGGAGTTGCTGTTTCTTCAACCAGAGGTTTTGCTTCTTTCTCCATAGCTTCACAGCTTACCTTCTCTCCCTTACTCTTCAGCTGGGTGAGGGTGTGGTCACTCCCTGTGACGTCATCCCCGAGCGAGTCGCCCTTGGGATCAGCTGGCCGAGGACGGCTGCATACAGCTGAGGCAGCGGCCTCACGCTCCCCCGTTTTCTTCGAGGGTGGACTCGGGCAATCAGAGATTCCCGGAACATTTCCCAATAAAAGTCCATATACAGCACGTTCCTGTTGAACGGCACGGATTTTACCTTTGATGTAAGGTGTGTCGACCCACACATACACCTCCACCATCTCTTTAGTATAGCCATTTGGGAATTTGACATAGATATGTCTCCCTGTCTCAGATCCTGGCTGTACTAGGCTCTTTCTTACCATGTGAGTAGTGGCGCCTTTGTCACGGAAGATTTTCGCCGATTTTCCGTTAACATTTCCGTCCACCACCTCAAGGGTCCAAGCTAGTGGATCCTTTCCAACGTGGGGATGTTTCTTACCACTTGAGCTCACACCTGCTATGTAACCTGATTTCGGTTTTACCTTGCAATCAGCTACACGATGACCTGGCTTACCACAGGTGTAGCACTTGTGCACCTGCTTGTTGGAGGAGTTTCCCTGCTCCCCCGACACACCAGTCTTTGGCTTAGCTCTATCGTCAATACCTGTAGCATGATGCTTCTCGTGCGGCTTCACCCCTTTCACCTGTCTCCTGGCCCCAGCCCACAGATCAGCTTGCTTGGCCATAGACAGATTTGACACAATTTCTTGCTCTTTGAGCTTGACACGCAGAGACGATTCGCATGCTTCTAAGAACTGTTCACGAATCATCAGTTGATAGAACTCCATGCTCCCAGGAGCAGTCTCCATGAGTTCACAGTAACGGTTTAGACTCGATTCTAACCGCTGTAACATGAGCACATATGTCTCACCTTTTTGCAATTGAGCTCTACGGAAATTCTCTAGCATTCGGTCTGCAGTTATGCCAAAACCGTTCAGCAGCGCTGTTGTCAATGCCTCGTAATCTCCGCGCTGGTGCGGACCCAGACTGTGGTAGATAGTTAATGCCCTACCCTTTAACAATGCACTAAGAGCGAGTGCCCACTTTGATCTTTCCCACCCGCAATCAGCGGCGTGACCTTCGAAACGCTTGATGTATGCATCCATCGAGTCGTCCCTCTCATCAAAGTTAGCTAGTTTAGGTAGTTTGACAGTCTTACCTTGTTCAACGTTAGTCTCCGTTGAACGACCACCTGTCTGGTCATCCTGCCTTGCTTGCAACTGCATGCGAGCTATGCGTTCAGTACTTTCTCGGTTCTGCTGATCAGTCCAGCGTTTGTTTTCTCTCTCTTGCTGATCAGTCCACAGTTTGCTTTCCCTGTCCTGCTGATCAGTCCAGAGTTTCATAGCTTGCTCTGCTTCTTTATTCCCTTCGAATCCCAACTCCCTAACTTGGTTACGGCATTCCTCTAAGGTGAATAATTGCGAGCCTGTAATACCTACTCTTTGAGTTGGTGTCGTCCACAAGGACCTTTTGGGCCGAGATTCTTCCCATAGAATCCCCCCAACGAAGTATTGCAAGGGTTAGATTCCCGCGTGACTCCGTTTTCTTCCGCAGCGCGCGTGATTCTAGTGACATCATTCTCGGTGACGTCACCCACAGGGGTCTCTACCTCCAAGTCGTCTCTCACTGGGGTCTCTTCCACTGTGTTATCTCTCACTGGGGTCTCACCACCGATAGCTTCATCCAGTGTGATGAGACTCGTGCACGCCACCTCAGCACTACCCTGCCGTGTGCTTGTAGCATCACCTCTTCCACGGCCTCATGTGCTGTTCCACTCGTTCCTTACACTCTGTTCAGTAAGAGTGCCGTAGTCGTCAGTCTACGAGCGGTCAAGGCCAGTGAAGATGCAGGTAGCGCTGTTTGTACATTCCACACTCAGACATACTGGTGGTGTGTTGTACCTAACAGGGTGTTAAACATCCTCTGAATACTGTCTCGTCACTTTTGAATTTTCAGGAAAATTTAAGTGCGAAATTTTACTGTAACCTAGCTCATAGGTTCCAACTAGCCTAACCCGTTGGGCGCCAGATGTGGGTGTTT
>WNGS01128336.1:0-19319 GCA_020271785.1 Procambarus virginalis
TTGAGCGAGGACAGGTACACAGAGAATGACAAAGAGGTGTGTGAAGAACTCAACAAAAGGTTCCAGGAGGTCTTTACAATAGAACAGGGAGATATCACGGCGCTGGGAGAGGTGGCAGCAAACCAGGTGACCTTGGATAGGTTCGAAATTACAGAGATGAGGTCAAAAAGCACCTATTGGAGCTGGATGTGAGAAAAGCTGTTATGCCGGATGGAATCTCGCCATGGTATTGAAAGAGTGTGCAGGAGCACTTTGCTTACCACTCTCCATAGTGTATAGTAAGTCACTGGAAACGGGGGACCTACCAGAAATATGGAAGACTGCTAATGTAGTACCAATATACAAAAAGGGTGACAGACAAGAGGCACTGAACTACAGGCCAGTGTCCTTAACTTGTATACCATGCAGAGTGATGGAGAAGATTGTGAAAAAAACCTAGTAACACATTTGGAGAGAAGAGACTTCGTGACAACCCATCAACATGGGTTCAGGGAGGGGTAAATCTTGCCTTACAGGCTTGATAGAATTCTACGATCAGGTGACAAGAATTAAGCAAGAAAGAAAGGGTGGCGACTGCAATTTTTTTGGACTGTCGGAAAGCCTTTGACACAGTACCCCATAAAGGTTGATGCATAAGCTGGAGAAACAGGCAGGAGTAACAGGAAGGCGCTCCAGTGGATAAGGGAGTACCTAAGCAATAGGAACAGAGAGTTACAGTGAGGGTGAGACCTCAGACTGGCGTGAAGTCACCAGTGAAAGTCCCACAGGGCTCTGTACTTGGACCTATCCTGTTTCTGATATACGTAAATGATCTCCCAGAGGGTATAGACTCCTCCCAATTTTGCTGACGACGCCAAAATTATGAGAAGGATTAAGACAGAGGAGGACAGCTTGAGACTTCAAGAAGACCTGGACAAGCTGCAGGAATGGTCGAACAAATGGCTGTTAGAGTTTAACCCAAGCAAATGTAATATAATGAAGATAGGGGTAGGAAGCAGGAGACCAGATAAATGTATCATTTGGGAGATGAAATACTTCAAGAGTCAGAGAGAGAGAAAGACCTGGGGGTTGATATCACGCCAGACCTGTCCCCTGAAGCTCATATCAAGAGGATAACATCAGCAGCATATGCCAGGTTGGCTAACATAAGAACGGCCTTTAGAAACTTGTGTAAGGAATCTTTCAGAACATTATATACCACATATGTCAGACCAATCCTGGAGTATGCGGCTCCAGCATGGAGTCCCTATCTAGTCAAGCATAAGACTAAACTGGAAAAGGCACACACTGGTTTGCCACCAGACTAGTACCCGAGCTGAGAGGTATGAGCTACGAGGAGCGACTGCAGGAATTAAACCTCACTTCGTTGGAAGACAGAAGAGTTAGGGGGGGACATGATCACCACATTCAAGATTCTCAGGGGAATCGACAGGGTTGATAAAGACAGGCTGTTTAACACAAGGGGCACACGCACTAGGGGACACAGGTGGAAGACTGAGTGCCCAAATGAGCCACAGAGATATTAGAAAGAACTTTTTTAGTGTCAGAGTGGGGTTGACAAATGGAATGCATTCAGGAATGCGATGTGGTGGAGGCTGACTCCATACACAGTTTCAAGTGTAGATATGATAGAGCCCATATAGGCTCAGGAAACTGTACACCTGTTGATTGACGGTTGAGAGGCGGGACCAAAGAGCCAGAGCTCAACCCCCGCAAGCACAACTAGGTGAGTACAACTAGGTGAGTACACACACACACACACACACACACACACACACACACACACACACACACACACACACACACACACCACACACACACACACACACACCACACACACACAACACACCCCCACACCACACACACTGTAGAGGCTAACTCCATTCATTACTTTCAGAGGAGGTATGATAGGGAAACAGGCCAGGAGTCATTGCATTAGACAAGCAATGGCTAGAAAAGCAGGGTCCAAGAGCTCGAGCCTGCAGGAACAAATAGGTGACTACACACACTTCCGAGACACGACCAGCCATGACCAGCCTCACCTGACCGTGGTACAACCTCCCCTTGGTCAGTCGTGTCTGTGGCTTACCGTGTCCCCAACTTCCTTCTTTGAAAGCGACGGTCTCGCTTCCTGCAGGTCGGCGTTCAATCCCCGATCGTCCAAATGGTAGGGGCACCATTCCTTTCCTCCCGGCCCCATCCCAAATCCTTATCCTGACCCCCTTCCCAGTGCTATATAGTCGTAATGACCTGACGATTTCTCCTGATACTTCCCTTCCTATCCCGGACGTTAATAAACTGAGACGGTCAGTATAACGAAGACAAACAAATCCCCACAAAACAATGCATTTAGACTCTTGAAAAATGAACGAGAGATTGGCAGATACAGTTTAATACTAAAACGTGTAGGGTCCTGCGCCCAGCCAATAACAACAGAGTTTTGACCAAACCACACACTAGAAAGTGAAGGGACGACGACGTTTCGGCCCGTCCTGGACCATTCGCAAGTCGATCATTCACAATCGATCTGAGAATGGTCCAGGACGGACCGAAACGTCCGTCGTCCCTTCACTTTCTAGTGTGTGGTCTGGTCAACATACTTCAGCCACGTTATTGTGACTCCTCGCCAGCACCAGAGTTGCCAGGTGTCAGCTGGACAATGCCGGAACCGGAAGATCAATCCCAGTAAGATCTGGGAATCATGAAGCCAAAAAGCTAACAAAAAACAAATGTATATCCACGAAATAAGGCAAATTAGGACACTGAGAGTTGTTGTTGTTGTTGTTGTTGCAGAAATAAGAGTTAATAGACGGATAAATGCCTCGAGAGGTCTACCTGGCTCGGTGGATATACACTGACAGGTTATTTAGTCCTGGACTATATTCTGGACTATAGTATACTCGCTGATTGGCCAGTAAGCTGTTGAGGTGACTGTCATAATCTTCCATAAACAGATAACCACAAGTCCAACACCTAATCATACCATATTTACTCACAGGGATATATTCACTGGGAGGTGTAACCCGGTGAGTCCTGAGTAAGTCCTGAGCAATGTACAGGACATTTGTTGAGGTTATCTTGAGATGGTTCAGGGCTTAGCGTCCCTGCGGCCCGGTCCTCGACCAGGCCTCCTGTTCGTTACACACCCCCAGGAAGGCAGCCCGTAGCAGCTGTCTGTCTAACTCCCAGGTACCTATTTACTTCTAGGTAACAGGGGCATTAGGATGAAAGAAACATTTTGGCCATTTGTCTCTGCCTCCACCGGGGATCGAACCCGGAACCTCAGGATAACGAATCCGAAGCGCTGTCCACACCAGCTCTCAGGCGACTACGGTATGCTTGGTGGCTGGCAAGTATGGTGTTGTGGTGGCCGTCTTAACCTTGTGACTTGTTCTTACTGTTAGTAATTTTGGATTATTTCAGTTCAGTCAACATCCCATCCTGCAGCCCTGCCTGCCTCTCCCCCTCCCATCCTGCAGCCCTCTGCCTCTCCCCCTCTCCTCATCCTGCAGCCCTCTTCCTCTCCCCCTCCCATCCTGCAGCCCTCTGCCTCTCCCCCTCCCATCCTGCAGCCCGCTTCCTCTCCCCCTCCCATCCTGCAGCCCTCTGCCTCTCCCCCCCTCCCATCCTGCAGCCCTCTTCCTCTCCCCATCCCATCCTGCAGCCCCTCTTCCTCTCCCCCTCCCTCCCATCCTGCAGCCCTCTTCCTCTCCCCCTCCCATCCTGCAGCCCTCTTCCTCTCCCCCCTCCCATCCTGCAGCCCTCTGCCTCTCCCCCCTCCCATCCTGCAGCCCTCTGCCTCTCTACCCCCCCCCACCGCAGGCCCTCTTCCTCTCCCCCTCCCATCCTGCAGCCCTCTGCCTCTCCCCCCTCCCATCCTGCCAGGCCCTCTTTCCTCTCCCCCTCCCATCCTGCAGCCCTCTGCCATCTCCCCCTCCCATCCTGCAGCCCTCTGCCTCTCCCCCCTCCCATCCTGCAGCCCTCTATTCCTCTCCCCCTCCCATCCTGCAGCCCTCCTGCCTCTCCCCCTCCCATCCTGCAGCCCTCTTCCTCTCCCCCTCCCATCCTGCAGCCCTCTGCCTCTCCCCCTCCCATCCTGCAGCCCTCTGCCTCTCCCCCTCCCATCCTGCAGCCCTCTGCCTCTCCTCCCCCTCCCATCCTTTTTTTTTTCCGAAATGCAAAATTCTCACCGCTCTCTAATACCTTTTAAGTTCTGTTTTCTAATTCAGTGTTTGTGAGTATAGTAAGGAGCCCGGTGGGTGAGGCGCGTCCTTCACGTGTTCTTATCATTATATGGGGATCTTCTTATCTTGGAGCTTCGGCTCTTTGGTCCCGCAAAGAACCTTGGCTCTTTGGGCCAAAGAGCTTTGGCTCTTTGTGTGTGTGGTCTGTGGTGTGTGTGTTAGCTGAGTGGCCCGGGGTAAGGAAAGCCACTCAGGAGTGTCCTGAATGTTGTAAATATGATCAAATCTTTGCCTCATAGAGTGCTACAGGTCTGGCGATCAGGTACACATGCACTATGCCTAGTATACTTCAATCTCTTCAAGTGGTCTTAGTATCGAGGTTTGTTATTGCACCACCATCTCAGGTCACTCTGAGAATACCCACCTCCTTATACCCTCTACAGCCTGGGCCATTCATCTACAGCAGAAGATCCGGGAATCGCGCCGTGCTGTCTGCCTGACTAATGGGGGGTGAGACACTGCTCCTGTGCCAGGTAAATAAATCCACTACGGGCTCACCATAGCCCGTGCCCGTGCTACTTGCCCCGCTCCTGTGCCAGGTAAGTCCACTACGGGCTCACCATAGCCCGTGCCCGTGCTACTTGCCCCGCTCCTGTGCCAGGTAAGTCCACTAACGGGCTCACCATAGCCCGTGCCCGTGCTACTTGCCCCGCTCCTGTGCCAGGTAAGTCCACTACGGGCTCACCATAGCCCGTGCCCGTGCTACTTGCCCCGCTCCTGTGGCCAGGTAAGTCCACTACGGGCTCACCATAGCCCGTGCCCGTGCTACTTGCCCCGCTCCTGTGCCAGGTAAGTCCACTACGGGCTCACCATAGCCCGTGCCCGTGCTACTTGGAACTTGTTCCGAGTAGCTGAATCTATAACAACAACACTAAAGGGACCGCAACAACGATTTCTAAACACTTGCAACTGGGTGAACTTATCGTTTGTAAAACATTGCGTTATCGTGCATGCATTTGCCTATAAGCCTTGTCCTTCACTTAATTTTTTTTTTAGATTTAACAGAAACATTGTTTAACACGGGACAGAGTTTCTTAACGGTTGGGGTAGTCAGAGCGAAGGAGGTCACCTATCCTCTGACTACCCCAACCGTTAAGAAACTCTGTCCCGTGTTAAACAATGTTTCTGTAATCTAAAAAAAAAAATTAAGTGAAGACAAGGCTTATAGGCAAATGCCATGCACGATAACGCAATGTTTTACAAACGATAAGTTCACCCAGTTGCAAGTGTTTAGAAATCGTTGTTGCGGTCCCTTTAGTTGTTGTTGTTATAGATTCAGCTACTCGGAACAAGTTCCAAGTAGCACGGGCACGGGCTATGGTGAGCCCGTAGTGGACTTACCTGGCACAGGAGGCGGGGCAGTAGCACGGGCTATGGTGAGCCCGTAGTGGACTTACCTGGCACAGGAGCGGGGCAAGTAGCACGGGCACGGGCTATGGTGAGCCCGTAGTGGACTTACCTGGCACAGGAGCGGGGCAAGTAGCACGGGCACGGGCTATGGTGAGCCCGTAGTGGACTTACCTGGCACAGGAGCGGTGCAAGTAGCACGGGCACGGGCTATGGTGAGCCCGTAGTGGACTTACCTGGCACAGGAGCGGGGCAAGTAGCACGGGCACGGGCTATGGTGAGCCCGTAGTGGATTTATTTACCTGGCACAGGAGCAGTGCTCTCACCCCCATTAGTCAGGCAGACAGCACGGCGCGATTCCCGGATCTCTGCTGTAGATGAATGGCCAGGCTGTAGAGGGTATAAGGAGGTGGGTATTCTCAGAGTGACCTGAGATGGGTGGTGCAATAACAAACCTCGATACTAAGACCACTTGAAGAGATTGAAGTATACTAGGCATAGTGCATGTGTACCTGATCGCCAGACCTGTAGCACTCTATGAGGCAAAGATTTGATCATATTTACAACATTCAGGACACTCCTGAGTGGCTTTCCTTACCCCGGGCCACTCAGCTAACACACACACACAGACACACACACAAAGAGCCAAAGCTCTTTGGCCCAAAGAGCCAAGGTTCTTTGCGTGACCAAAGAGCCGAAGCTCCAAGATAAGAAGATCCCCATATAATGATAAGACACGTGAAGGACGCGCCTCACCCACCGGGCTCCTTACTATACTCACAAACACTGAATTAGAAAACAGAACTTAAAAGGTATTAGAGAGCGGTGAGAATTTTGCATTTCGGAAAAAAGGATGGGAGGGGGAGGCAGAGGGCTGCAGGATGGGAGGGGAGAGGCAGAGGGCTGCAGGATGGGAGGGGGAGAGGCAGAGGGCTGCAGGATGGGAGGGGGAGAGGAAGAGGGCTGCAGGATGGGAGGGGAGAGGCAGAGGGCTGCAGGATGGGAGGGGGAGAGAAGAGGCTGCAGGATGGGAGGGGGAGAGGCAGAGGGCTGCAGGATGGGAGGGGGAGAGGCAGAGGGCTGCAGGATGGGAGGGGGAGTGGAAAGGGCTGCAGTATGGAGGGGGAGAGGCAGAGGCTGCAGGATGGAGAGGTGGAGAGGAAGAGGTGCTGCGGGATGGGAGGGGGAGAGGCAGAGGGCTGCAGGATTGGAGGGGGAGAGGCAGAGGGCTGCAGGATTGTAGGGGGAGAGGAAGAGGGCTGCAGGATGGGAGGGGGAGAGGAAGAGGGCTGCAGGATGGGAGGGGAGAGGAAGAGGGCTGCAGGATGGGATGGGGAGAGGAAGAGGGCTGCAGGATGGGAGGGGGAGAGGCAGAGGGCTGCAGGATGTGAGGGGGAGAGGAAGAGGGCTGCAGGATGGGAGGGGGAGAGGCAGAGGGCTGCAGGATGGGAGGGTGAGAGGAAGAGGGCTGCAGGATGGGAGGGGGAGAGGCAGAGGGCTGCAGGATGGGAGGGGGAGAGCAGAGGGCTGCAGGATGGGATGTTGACTGAACTGAAATAATCCAAAATTACTAACAGTAAGAACAAGTCACAAGGTTAAGACGGCCACCACAACACCATACTTCCCACGCCACCAAGCATACCGTAGTCGCCTGAGAGCTGGGTGGACAGCGCTTCGGATTCGTTATCCTGAGGTTCCGGGTTCGATCCCCGGTGGAGGCAGAGACAAATGGCCAAAATGTTTCTTTCATCCTAATGCCCCGGTTACCTAGAAGTAAATAGGTACCTGGGAGTTAGACAGACAGCTGCTACGGGCTGCTTCCTGGGGGTGTGTAACGAACCAGGAGGCCTGGTCGAGGACCGGGCCGCAGGGACGCTAAGCCCTGAAACCATCTCAAGATAACCTCAACAAAATAGTCCTGTACATTGCTCAGGACTTACTCAGGACTCACCGGGTTACACCTCCCAGTGAATATATCCCTGTGAGTAAATATGGTATGATTAGGTGTTGGACTTGTGGTTTATCTGTTTATGGAAGATTATGACAGTCACCTCAACAGCTTACTGGCCAATCAGCGAGTATACTATAGTCCAGAATAGATTCCAGGACTAAATTAACCTGTCATGTATATCCACCGAGCCAGGTAGACCTCTCGAGGCATTTATCCGTCTATTAACTCTTATTTCTGCAACAACAACAACAACAACAACTCTCAGTGTCCTAATTTGCCTTATTTCGTGGATATACATTTGTTTTTTGTTAGCTTTTTGGCTTCATGATTCCCAGATCTTACTGGGATTGATCTTCCGGTTCCGGCATTGTCCAGCTGACACCTGGCAACTCTGGTGCTGGCGAGGAGTCACAATAACGTGGCTGAAGTATGTTGACCATACCACCCACTAGAAAGTGAAGGGGACGACGAGACGTTTCGGTCCGTCCTGGACCATTCTCTCAGATCGATTGTGAATGATCGACTGAGAATGGTCCAGGACGGGCCGAAACGTCGTCGTCCCTTCACTTCTAGTGTGTGGTTTGGGTCAACAACTCTGTTGTTATTGGCTGGGCGCAGGACCCTACACGTTTTAGTATTAAACTGTATCTGCCAATCTCTCGTTCATTTTTCAAGAGTCTAAATGCATTGTTTTGTGGGGATTTGTTTGTCTTCGTTAGAACGGACCGTCTCATTTATTAACGTCCGGGATAGGAAGGGAAGTATCAGAGAAATCGTCAGGTCATTACGACTATATAGCACTGGGAAGGGGTCAGATAAGGATTTGGATGGGCCGGGAGGAAAGGAATGGTGGCCCCTACCATTTGGACGATCGGGATTGAACGCCGACCTGCAGGAAGCGAGACCGTCGCTTCAAAGAAGGAAGTTGGGACACGGTAAGCCACAGACACGACTGACCAAGGGGAGGTTGTACCACGGTCAGGTGAGGCTGGTCATGGCTGGTCGTGTCTCGGAAGTGTGTGTAGTCACCTATTTGTTCCTGCAGGCTCGAGCTCTTGGACCCTGCTTTTCTAGCCATTGCTTGTCTAATGCAATGAATCCTGGCCTGTTCCCTATCATACCTCCTCTGAAAGTAATGAATGGAGTTAGCCTCTACAGTGGTGTGTTTTGTGTGTTGGTGTTGTGTGTGTGTGTGTGTGTGTTGTGTGTGTGTGTGTGTGTGTGTGTGTGTGTGTGTGTGTGTGTGTGTGTGTGTGTGTGTGGTGTGTGTGTGTGTCACCTAGTTGTACTCACCTAGTTGTGCTTGCGGGGGTTGAGCTCTGGCTCTTTGGTCCCGCCTCTCAACCGTCAATCAACAGGTGTACAGTTTCCTGAGCCTAATGGGCTCTATCATATCTACACTTGAAACTGTGTATGGAGTCAGCCTCCACCACATCGCTTCCTAATGCATTCCATTTGTCAACCACTCTGACACTAAAAAAGTTTTCTAATATCTCTGTGGCTCATTTGGGCACTCAGTTTCCACCTGTGTCCCCTAGTGCGTGTGCCCTTGTGTTAAACAGCCTGTCTTTATCAACCCTGTCGATTCCCCTGAGAATCTTGAATGTGGTGATCATGTCCCCCCTAACTCTTCTGTCTTCCAACGAAGTGAGGTTTAATTCCTGCAGTCGCTCCTCGTAGCTCATACCTCTCAGCTCGGGTACTAGTCTGGTGGCAAACCTTTGAACCTTTTCCAGTTTAGTCTTATGCTTGACTAGATAGGGACTCCATGCTGGAGCCGCATACTCCAGGATTGGTCTGACATATGTGGTATATAATGTTCTGAAAGATTCCTTACACAAGTTTCTAAAGGCCGTTCTTATGTTAGCCAACCTGGCATATGCTGCTGATGTTATCCTCTTGATATGAGCTTCAGGGACAGGTCTGGCGTGATATCAACCCCCAGGTCTTTCTCTCTCTCTGACTCTTGAAGTATTTCATCTCCCAAATGATACCTTGTATCTGGTCTCCTGCTTCCTACCCCTATCTTCATTACATTACATTTGCTTGGGTTAAACTCTAACAGCCATTTGTTCGACCATTCCTGCAGCTTGTCCAGGTCTTCTTGAAGTCTCAAGCTGTCTCCTCTGTCTTAATCCTTCTCATAATTTTGGCGTCGTCAGCAAACATTGAGAGGAATGAGTCTATACCCTCTGGGAGATCATTTACGTATATCAGAAACAGGATAGGTCCAAGTACAGAGCCCTGTGGGACTCCACTGGTGACTTCACGCCAGTCTGAGGTCTCACCCCTCACTGTAACTCTCTGCTTCCTATTGCTTAGGTACTCCCTTATCCACTGGAGCGCCCTACCTGTTACTCCTGCCTGTTTCTCCAGCTTATGCATCAACCTTTATGGGGTACTGTGTCAAAGGCTTTCCGACAGTCCAAAAAAATGCAGTCCGCCCACCCTTCTCTTTCTTGCTTAATTCTTGTCACCTGATCGTAGAATTCTATCAAGCCTGTAAGGCAAGATTTACCCTCCCTGAACCATGTTGATGGGTTGTCACGAAGTCTCTTCTCTCCAGATGTGTTACTAGGTTTTTTCTCACAATCTTCTCCATCACCTTGCATGGTATACAAGTTAAGGACACTGGCCTGTAGTTCAGTGCCTCTTGTCTGTCACCCTTTTTGTATATTGGTACTACATTAGCAGTCTTCCATATTTCTGGTAGGTCCCCCGTTTCCAGTGACTTACTATACACTATGGAGAGTGGTAAGCAAAGTGCTCCTGCACACTCTTTCAATACCATGGCGAGATTCCATCCGGCCCAACAGCTTTTCTCACATCCAGCTCCAATAGGTGCTTTTTGACCTCATCTCTTGTAATTTCGAACCTATCCAAGGTCACCTGGTTTGCTGCCACCTCTCCCAGCGCCGTGATATCTCCCTGTTCTATTGTAAAGACCTCCTGGAACCTTTTGTTGAGTTCTTCACACACCTCTTTGTCATTCTCTGTGTACCTGTCCTCGCCCACCCTAAGTTTAATCACCTGTTCCTTCACTGTTGTCTTCCTCCTGATGTGACTGTGTAGTAGCTTTGGTTCAGTCTTGGCTTTGTTAGCTATATCATTTTCATACCTTTTCTCAGCTGCTCTTCTCACACTGACATACTCGTTCCTGGTTCTCTGGTATCTCTCTCTACTTTCTGGTGTTGTGTGTGTGTGTGTGTGTGTGGTGTGTGTGTGTGTGTGTGGTGTGTGTGGTGTGTGGGTGTGTGTGTGTGTGTGTGTGTGTGTGTGTGTGTGTGTGTGTGTGTGTGTGTGTGTGTGTGTGTGTGTGTGTGTGTGTGTGTGTGTGTGTGTGTGTGTGTGTGTGTGTGTTGTGTGTGTGTGTGTGTACTCACCTAGTTGTGTTTGCAGAGGTTGAGCTCTGGCTCTTTGGTCCCGTGTGTGTATGTGTGTGTCGCTCTTATATAAATAATATACTGTAGTTTCCACTGGCATGCAAACAGTCAGCTGGTGGGAGGATCCTAGCAGAGTAAAATATTTACAAAATATAATAATTTCCTGTTGTCTTTGGGAAAGGTGTGGTGCTTTTAAGATGATGGAGGCTCGGTTTTAATTGACATGTTTTTACCTTTTACGGCCGTAGTATGATAAATAAATATTTCTAACAATTCTCCTAATATCAGTGCATATTGTTAAAATACTACAACTACAAAAATAGATCTCTCCCCTCTCCCACCCACCTTCTTTCCTCTCCCTTCTTCTTCCAGACAAATTCGCAAATGTAATAATTTCCCCATCGGCTTTGAGAAAGCCTTTGAAGCCGTAAATGGATCACCTGTTTTATGTTGCTATGGGCAAAGTATGATGATTATAAAATTGATGTTAATCTTGCCATGATTAGTTCATAATTTGTCATATGACTCTAATAAATATGTTTTGGAGCACGCTGTTTCCTCTTGCATTCTGATGACCCTGACCAGACTATGTACATCCCGCACCCCAGACCAGTCACCCTGCAACGTGGGTTGGGCTAGTCCAAGCGTTTAGCCTGTTAATCTTGAAGAGAGAGACAAATAGACGTTCTCTCATGTATACAGATGGAGTACCCAGCTGCATCAGGGTCTCTCTCTCTCTCTCTCTCCTCCCCCTCCACCCCTCTCTCTCTTAATCTCACCTCTCTCCCTTTCTCGTCTCTCTCTCTTCCCCTCTCCAGTTTCTCCCTTACATCCCCCTTTTTACCCATCTTCTCCCTTCTCCCACTTCTCTACCGAGCTCTCGGACACCCCCTCCTTCCCTCTCCCTTAATTTCACCCCCCCCCCATAACCCCCTCTCTCCCCTCCCTGGCAGCGTGGTGGTTAACTATTTGTGTGACGTGAGTGTGTATAGTCTAACACCTCTATGACCTAGTGGCAGCCAGGGAACACTGCCAGGGAACACTGCCAGGGACGACTGTCAGGGAACACTGCCAGGGAACACTGCCAGGGAACACTGCCAGGTAACACTGCCAGGGACGACTGTCAGGGAACACTGCCAGGGAACACTTCCAGGGAACACTGCCAGGGAACACTGTCAGGGAACACTGTCAGGGAACACTGTCAGGGAACACTGCCAGAGAACACTGCCAGGGAACACTTCCAGGGAACACTGCCAGAGAACACTGCCAGGGAACACTTCCAGGGAACACTGCCAGGGAACACTGCCAGGGAACACTGCCAGGGAACACTGCCAGGGAACACTGCCAGGGAACACTGTCAGGAAACACTGCCAGGGAACACTGTCAGGGAACACTGCCAGGGAACACTGCCAGGGAACACTGCCAGGAAACACTGTCAGGGAACACTGTCAGGGAACACTGCCAGAGAACACTGCCAGGGAACACTTCCAGGGAACACTGCCAGAGAACACTGCCAGGGAACACTTCCAGGGAACACTGCCAGAGAACACTGCCAGGGAACACTTCCAGGGAACATTTCCAGGGAACACTGCCAGAGAACACTGCCAGGGAACACTGCCAGGGAACACTTCCAGGGAACACTGCCAGAGAACACTGTCAGGGAACACTGCCAGGGAACACTTCCAGGGAACACTGCCAGGGAACACTGTCAGGGAACACTCAGGGAACACTGCCAGGGAACACTGTCAGGGAACACTGCCAGGGAACACTGCCAGGGAACACTGTCAGGGAACACTTCCAGGGAACACAGTCAGGGAACACTGCCAGGGAACACTGAAAGGGAACACTGCCAGGGAACACTGCAAGGGAACACTGTCAGGGAACACTGCCAGGGAACACTGCCAGGGACGACTGTCAGGGAACACTGCCAGAGAACACTTCCAGAGAACACTGTCAGGGAACACTGCCAGGGAACACTGCCAGAGAACACTTCCAGGGAACACTGCCAGGGAACACTGCCAGAGAATACTGCCAGGGAACACTGCCAGGGAACACTGCCAGAGAACACTTCCAGGGAACACTGCCAGAGAGCACTTCCAGAGAACACTGCCAGGGAACACTTCCAGAGAACACTGCCAGAGAACACTGCCAGGGAACACTGCCAGGGAACACTGCCAGAGAACACTTCCAGAGAACACAGCCAGAGAACACTGTCAGGGAACACTTCCAGAGAACACTGCCAGAGAACACTGCCAGGGAACACTTCCAGAGAACACTGCCAGAGAACACTGCCAGAGAACACTGCCAGGGAACACTTCCAGAGAACACTGCCAGAGAACACTGCCAGGGAACACTTCCAGAGAACACTGCCAGAGAACACTGCCAGGGAACACTTCCAGGGAACACTGCCAGAGAACACTGCCAGGGAACATTGCCAGGGAACACTGCCAGGGAACACTGCCAGAGAACACTGCCAGGGAACATTGCCAGGGAACACTGCCAGAGAACACTGCCAGAGAACACTGCCAGGGAACACTTCCAGGGAACACTGCCAGAGAACACTGCCAGGGAACATTGCCAGGGAACACTGCCAGGGAACACTGCCAGAGAACACTGCCAGAGAACACTGCCTGGGAACACTTCCAGGGAACACTGCCAGAGAACACTGCCAGGGAACATTGCCAGGGAACACTGCCAGGGAACACTGCCAGAGAACACTGCCAGGGAACATTGCCAGGGAACACTGCCAGAGAACACTGCCAGAGAACACTGCCAGGGAACACTGCCAGAGAACACTGCCAGAGAACACTGCCAGAGAACATTGCCAGGGAACACTGCCAGAGAACACTGTCAGGGAACACTGCCAGAGAACATTGCCAGGGAACACTGTCAGGGAACACTGCCAGAGAACGCTGTCAGGGAACACTGCCAGAGAACATTGCCAGGGAACACTGCCAGAGAACATTGCCAGGGAACACTGCCAGAGAACACTGCCAGGGAACACTGCCAGAGAACACTGCCAGGGAACACTGCCAGAGAACATTGCCAGGGAACGCTGCCAGAGAACATTGCCAGGGAACACTGCCAGAGAACATTGCCAGGGAACACTGCCAGAGAACACTGCCAGGGAACACTGCCAGAGAACATTGCCAGGGAACACTGCCAGGGAACATTGCCAGAGAACACTGCCAGAGAACATTGCCAGGGAACACTGCCAGAGAACATTGCCAGGGAACACTGCCAGGGAACATTGCCAGAGAACACTGCCAGGGAACATTGGCAGGGAACACTGCCAGAGAACACTGCCAGGGAACACTTCCAGAGAACATTGTCAGGGAACACTGCCAGGGAACATTGCCAGAGAACACTGCCAGAGAACATTGCCAGGGAACACTGCCAGGGAACACTGCCAGAGAACACTGCCAGAGAACACTGCCAGGGAACACTGCCAGGGAACACTTCCAGAGAACACTGCCAGAGAACACTGCCAGGGAACACTTCCAGGGAACACTGCCAGAGAACACTGCCAGAGAACATTGCCAGGGAACACTGCTAGGGAACATTGCCAGAGAACACTGCCAGAGAACATTGCCAGGGAACACTGTCAGGGAACACTGCCAGAGAACATTGCCAGGGAACACTGCCAGAGAACACTGCCAGGGAACACTGCCAGGGAACATTGCCAGAGAACACTGCCAGAGAACATTGCCAGGGAACACTGCCAGGGAACACTGCCAGAGAACACTGCCAGAGAACATTGCCAGGGAACACTGCCAGGGAACACTGCCAGAGAACATTGCCAGGGAACACTGCCAGGGAACACTGCCAGAGAACACTGCCAGGGAACACTGCCAGGGAACACTGCCAGAGAACGCTGCCAGGGAACACTGCCAGGGAACGTTGCCAGGGAACACTGCCAGGGAACATTGCCAGGGAACACTTCCAGAGAACACTGTCAGGGAACACTGCCAGGGAACACTGCCAGGGACGACTGTCTGGTAACACTGCCAGGGAACACTGTCAGGGACGACTGCCATGGAACACCGCCAGGGAACACTGTCAAGGAACACTGAAAATTCCAGGTGGGCAGCGGTAATCTGTCCAGCTGGAATCCGTCCTCACTAAGGTTGTCCGTGGAGCAGATGATAGCTACTGTCTCCTGCTCCTGGGGTCGGAGGTTCGAGACTCCTAGTGCCCAAGCGAATGAAATATTATTATTCACGGTGGTGGATAACAACACTTAGTACTAACATGTAATGATGGACCACCAGAAAGTTCATCTTTTGTACTTTTTATTTGATAAGAGTCTAGAAAAATATAACTAAAACCAAATAAGAACAGTTAGGCCTATTAGGCACAAAGTATTATATTTGGCCTAAGATTGTGTGCATTAGGCCTAGGATCACTATGAGAGGTTAAGTTCAATATTTATGTTACAGTTAAAACAAGTTTCCCATTTGTCGTGAGTCACAATACAGAAGTCAACTTTCTGGTAGTCCACCACCACATAATGGTACTGTCGACCAGAGTGTTACTATAAGTACTCTCGTTACCAGGAGCGTTACTATAAGTACTCTCGTTACCAGGAGCGTTACTATAAGTACTCTCGTTACCAGGAGCGTTACTATAAGTACTCTCGTTACCAGGAGCGTTACTATAAGTACTCTCGTTACCAGGAGCGTTACTATAAGTACTCTCGTTACCAGGAGCGTTACTATAAGTACTCTCGTTACCAGGAGCGTTACTATAAGTACTCTCGTTACCAGGAGCGTTACTCACAGTCTCTCGTGTGTGTGTCTTCCCGTACAGCTGGTGCAGGCCACCACCTGGGCCTCCATAAGACGAATAATCTGGAATTTCCAGGAGGCGAGCAGCGGCTGGGACACACAATGCAAGGCTCTCACAGTCCGCCCATTTTATTAGTTTTCTTTTTTGTCAATAAAAGGACGTCGGTGTCTGGGTGACCTGTCGAGAGAATAGCCGACTCTTGCCCACTGGCCGGGTGCTTCACCCGTCGTGTCCTGCAACACACTGGGAAGCCAACACCAGTGTGATATGCTGAAATGTTTTTGGTTTCTGTTCGGAAATAAATCTCTTGATTATTGAATTATCTGATTAAGCTGAATATTTATCAGTGGAAGTGCCTCGAGAAACATATAACCAATGAATGGTTTTCGGTTGTTGCATATGCCTTCGTAGCCCTCGGTCACGTGATAGTTGAGAGGACAGGTTGCCCCATGAACCTGTCTCTGCTGCCCTCTAAGCTATATTTAGTAGTTTGGATCAATTCTCATAAACACAAACGCCCAACTTACTAAAATAGATATACTGATAAACAAAATATACCTGAGGTATGCTCATAACAAGAATTAAGACAGTTATGACACAAGCTCACAAGACTTTATGGCACTCTCTTTATATTCAAAATAGCTCACTAGAAGGATCCAAGAATGATAAATGCCTCACATGCATTTAAGACTTTAGGACTTAAAACTTAAGCAGGAACTTATGTGGTAATCAACAACAGACTCAGGAGGCATAAATGGAGTTAATTATATCTTATATATCATCATCATCAACATCAGAAACGTTTGACATAATTATATAATGACCTATCCTCAAGAACTATAGAAAACGACTTAATAGAGTAAATTGCTTCCACAAATACTAGAAATCATTTTAATACGCGTGTCTGGACCTCTGCCTACATTCTCTTATCCAAATGCTGTTATCGGTGCGTCAAGGACTTTGAAGGAGTAACGGGAAAGAGGAAAACCTTATCTGATAGATAAGATTAGCTAATGGGACAATGATACGGAGTGAGTCACAACGTCCACCCGTCGGGATGGGGGACTTAAGTCCCGCTGACAACCAACCAGCACTATTCTTATTCATTGATTATTTTCACCGTGACTACTACTTAACTGCTCTTCATTTAGTATCAGACGTAACAGTAACTCAAACTCCATCTTCAGACGATAGTCTGAAGTCCCTAGTTGCCAAGTCTGCCAAGTGCTAGTTGATGTTTGAGGTCCAGAGGACTGGTATGTCTTTGACTTAAGTAGAAGGTCGTTCCGAGGAGCAGGTGTTGACACTAATATGGTCGACCTGTGCCACTAACACTCATTATTAAACCAGTGGATAATTAACCTTAATTAACCTCTCCAGCAAAGAAATTCCAAGACCTCTACTTAAAGGAAATAAGCATTCAATTACAAGATATGTACTTGAGAATCAATGCCAAAGAATACACATATACAAATGTGTACTAGAGGATACACATACACAGATGTGTGCCAGATAATACACACACACAAAACCACGGATAGTATACAAAATCAGGTTAAATCTGGCAATACAAAACTTGAAGAGCTGAATATTGTTAACAATACATTGCTTTTACAATAGCCAATATGCCTCGCTGCGGTTACATTAGTGCTACTATTGACAAGCAAAGCAACATTTAAGCCTGTAGCACATCATAGACGGATAACTAATATTTGCAACACAAGCTGAAATAAGTAACATCCATTAGAATACAGCTCTCACTTCACAAATTTAAATTTCCTAAATTCAAATAGTAAATTATTTCGGGATAAGCTTTTTCACTGCCAACCACGATGAGTCTCCCGCACATCTCAACATCTTGACAGTGACTTATTACCAAGCCTTTGTGCACAGCTGTGGCTTCACCGCGACTCAAAAAATATACACTCACAAAACTGTCAACAACTGGTGTCACGGTGCCTTAATCCACTCGACCATCAGTGATCGCACATAAGGAGGTGATAGCCGAAGCTATTTGACCACCCTCCGGCGGCACTTTGATGGTAATCTTGGGCACAGCCCAAGATTACCATGATTACCAAGATTACAAGCAAGTCCGATTACTCTGGCTCAAAAACTAAGACTTCATTCTCAGACTTATAATACTTTCCTTTTCACAATAAATGTTTGGGCGATGAAAGATTGTATGTCTTTTTTTCCTTACTATATAGGCACAAGGGACTGAGTGGTGTGACGGGAGTTGCTCACTCTGGTTCATTAACAATATGAGTGTGGAACATTTCTCAGTGTTCTCGCATTTATAGTATGGACCTGGAAGCCCGGCCTCCTAAAATTATGGTAATTATAGCAACTATTTGCTCAACTGCAACTGTACACAAGTGTGCAGTTGTATGAGTTGTGTTATGAGTCCCAGGCGGCCTAATGAGGTAGATCGACAGGCACATCGGTTGCGCTGTATGAGGATTGGTGGCAGATTATCGAACATTAGTTCATCGCGCCTTGTGAGAGTTACTTCGCACCTGATCAGATTTAGGAGTCAGGTAAATGAATGAAGCTGAGCAAACGTCATTAAACGTGACTAAGGAGAAGGAAAGCAGGGGTCAAGCATCTTAAGAAAACGAGGTAAGATAAGATGTCGACAGTATGTTAGGAGACGTGAGGTAGGCGGAGGTCTCAAGACCTCACTTGACTCGTGAGAGTCGACGGGGACGAACATAGGTCGTTGCTGCCTAACGAAGAAGGAAGTTTGTAGCTCATGATGAACAGTTTGAGAGCTACGAGATCAACGTCTGGGGAAGCTGTTGGAGGAGGACGTGTGACGTATCTCTGTTATCGTGGTAACGATATCGGGGGCGCCTGAAGCCTATTGGGTGGTCGTACCTTAGTGGACCCTACTGTGTGAAAATACTTTACGTGGATCAATTGGGCAGGTGTTCCTGAGTGGCACCTGTTAGGCCACTTCTCACGCTCACGTCTGGACGGTTAGGGGCCGATAGTGGCACGTCCAAGAGGAGCTTGTGGTTGACCTGGTAAGGCGCCATATTTGTGTGCCGTGGACAGGCGCCGTCGCACCATCCTTTGGCGGTTTGTACAGTGGAACTACACGTGTATGGTGGAGTTGTGTTGTGGACCTACATGTGTATTGTGAAGCCTGCGTAGGGGAACTTCACGTGTATGAAGAAGCCTATGTAGAAGAACAGCATGTTTATGGTGGAACTTCATGTAGCAGTGGTTCGTCATGGACGGGAGTCGTCGCTAATGAAGGAAGCAGCGACATGGGACCTTCAAGACCTTCCTACTTAATTCGAGGACCCATCGGTAGATGGACCTGATGATAATTTTCAGGACGTAATTCAGAGTTACATGGACGCCGTTATTGTTTGAGTGCATGAATTCATAATTATGATGCAGTGCAAGGTGAGAACGTTAATGTTTTCTTGTTGAGTTAAATATTGCAAGTTGCCTAGCCCAGGCGGCTGGGGGGGGGGGGGGGGGGGGAGGAGGTTGTTGGCGAAGATTAAGCAGCGTCCAATGTACTGCAGCTGTTAGAACACTGGTATTATACAAGCGTGATGACAGTTGTTGGACCTGATGATGATAATATGT
>WNGS01128354.1:0-10555 GCA_020271785.1 Procambarus virginalis
TGCAATGAGCAGAGGAGTAGATCGATCCAGCCACGTACCGGACTGGTCCGATATGCTGAAAGAGGCAGAGCCGCGGAAAACGTCCAGTTCAGACACCGAGCAAGCAGCGGGTAAAACCAAGACTGGGCCGACCACCCAGTCACGCCAACGAGTCACTTGAAGGGACCAGCCTCAAAGAGCCAAGGCCCTAAGGAAACCCCTGCAGTTCAGACAATGAACCACCGGAGCACTGTCCAAAGGTAACGTGACCATAGAGCCCCAAGTGACCCGAACTCCCCACAGCACAAAGGCCAGACCATAGCAAACTCCTGAGCCCGACGGAAGTGCTGAGCCCACCGCCCCAGGCTGGCCTAGTGAGCACAGGTCAAAAAGCCCCAGCATAGAGACGACGCATCTGGGAACACAACAAGCGAGGGCTCGGAGAGGCGCCAAGGCACAGAACCCTGAAACCCCGAAGAGGAAGCTGGCAATACAGCAACCGATGTAAGGTCCACTGGGGTCGAACCCAGTTGTTGTGAGAGAGGCGGACGGGAAACCCCCAAAGGAACCAGAACAGGCGCTGAAGCCCGACCCGACGGGTAAACCAACACAGCGAAGTGCAGACTCCCGCACAACTGCGTGAGCAACTGCAGAGTGAGCCAGGATCCTTCCCCCCCCCATAACAGCGGAAGGCGAGACTGCAGCCGTCATAACACCGCAGGAGGATGAGACACGGAAGCGGTCCAATACACCTATACGAGTTCCTGCCAGGACCAAACCTGGGACGGAACCAGATGGGACTTCCCCCAGATCACCAATCCCCAGGAATCCAAACCTGGCAAGCTGGGAAAGAACCACACCTTTGGCGAGCAGACAAGCAGACTGGCTGGGAGCCTACACCAACCAGTTGTTGAGGTAGGCCAAAACGGAGGCAACGAAAACAAGAAGCACGCCGCCCTACCACGAAACCTAACCAGTCCCTGAACCTAGGATGAAGTGGAAAGTGCCAATATACATCCCAGAGGGCAAGAGACCCCCCCTCCACCAACCTGGCTCCAAAAGAAGCCAGATCTGGGACAGAGAAGTCATCTGAAAGGAGGGGTAAGGAAGCCAGCAGTGTAGACAAGATCAGTCCAGAACCGAAGAACCGCACATTCCCGTGACGACACCGGAACAAGCGGGAAACCCACCTAAGGGACTAGGTCGTTCCGACCACACCCCAGGTTCAATCACTAAGATGACCCGACGGGACACAGAGGGAGAAGCCTGCCCCGCAGCCCCAAGCCTCCGAGAGGAGGAGACACCCAACACCACCACAGGCCATAAGACACGACCCTAAACGCCCACAAGGCATGGGCCCAAGCGTGGACAAACAGAGCGAGCAATACGCCAACCAGGCGAAAAAGCACCATGAGGCGGCACCGGCACAGCAGCAGGTAGCAACAGCCCTGACATAACCAGCAAAAACCAGTGCCAAGCCTAGTTTTAGGTGGTCATGTTGTAATGGTCTATGAACAGACCAACCTTCTCCCTTCCTTCTACGTTCTCCCTTCCCCTTGTTGCCGTCCCTTTCCTTGGTCCTTCTTCCCTCCCCCTGTTGGTCATTTCCTGCCATAAACTACTTTTTAAGTGTAGGCAAGGGAGACCGTCCATCCGTCTCAGGCCATACCTGGTTGATGGGGTTCTGGGAGTTCTTCTACTCCCCAAGCCCGGCCCGAGGCCAGGCTTGACTTGTGAGAGTTTGGTCCACCAGGCTGTTGCTTGGAGCGGCCCGCAGGCCCACATACCCACCACAGCCCGGTTGGTCCGGAACTCCTTGGAGGAATAAATCTAGTTTCCTCTTGAAGATGTCCACGGTTGTTCCGGCAATATTTCTTATGCTTGCTGGGAGGACGTTGAACAACCGCGGACCTCTGATGTTTATACAGTGTTCTCTGATTGTGCCTATGGCACCTCTGCTCTTCACTGGTTCTATTCTGCATTTTCTTCCATATCGTTCACTCCAGTACGTTGTTATTTTACTGTGTAGATTTGGTACTTGGCCCTCCAGTATCTTCCAGGTGTATATTATTTGATATCTCTCTCGTCTTCTTTCTAGTGAGTACATTTGGAGAGCTTTGAGACGATCCCAATAATTTAGGTGCTTTATTGCGTCTATGCGTGCCATATATGTTCTCTGTATTCCCTCTATTTCAGCAATCTCTCCTGCTCTGAAGGGGGAAGTGAGTACTGAGCAGTACTCAAGACGGGACAACACAAGTGACTTGAAGAGTAAAACCATTGTAATGGGATCCCTGGATTTGAAAGTTCTCGTAATCCATCCTATCATTTTTCTGGCTGTCGCAATATTTGCTTGGTTATGCTCCCTAAACGTTAGGTCGTCAGACATTATTATTCCCAAATCCTTTACATGCTGTTTTCCTACTATGGGTACATTTGATTGTGTTTTGTACTCTGTATTATGTTTAAGGTCCTCATTTTTACCATACCTGAGTACCTGGAATTTATCACTGTTAAACATCATGTTATTTTCTGATGCCCAGTCGAAAACTTTATTAATATCAGCTTGAAGTTTTTCAATGTCTTCAGCCGAGGTAATTTTCATACTGATTTTTGTGTCATCTGCAAAGGATGATACGAAGCTGTGACTTGTATTTTTGTCTATATCTGATATGAGAATAAGGAAAAGCAGCGGTGCAAGGACTGTACCCTGAGGTACAGAGCTTTTAACTGCACTTGGGCTAGATTTTATATGGTTGACCGTTACTCGCTGAGTCCTGTTTGACAGAAAACTGAGTATCCAGCGTCCTACTTTACCGGTTATTCCCATTGACTTCATTTTGTGTGCTATCACGCCATGGTCACATTTATCGAAAGCCTTTGCGAAGTCCGTGTATATCACATCAGCATTCTGTTGTCTTCCATGTTCCATGCATCCATGTCTTCTTCCAGTCCTCACAACCCTCTCCAATCCACCCCCCCATTGTTTCCCCTCTTCTGTCTGTCTCCACTTGCTAGTGACGAATTTGAGGGGCAATAAACTCTGCCTGTTTTTTTTTATTATTATTATTTTCTACCACAGACGTGGCCACACATTTACAATGCTAACCAGCATATATACATTTTCTTCTGTCCTCCATGGACAGGGTTAGAGATCTGTTAAACATATATTTCAAGGGTTTATTGAACAATCAACCACTGAAGGTGAGTCGGTGCTTTTAAAATGCTAAGCTAACCTATATACGTAAATACATAGATACACAGATTTACGTATGCCTTACATAAAGTGTTCGATGTGTCTTTTACAGTGTCATTAATGTACATTTACAAAGGTGAAATGTAATTCTGATCAGCTTCCATATATACTTTATACCCATACATATACATACACACACACACATATACATATATACACACATGCATTCACAGACATTTGTCTCATTCACTCTGACAGGGTGAGATAGCTGATAAAGAAACTAGTGTGCAATTAAGCACTTAATCACTGAAGGTGATTAAGGTGCTTTTACAAGCTCAGGTTATATAGTTACATCATATACATTGTATAATTAATCTATTACATGGTCAATCTTGGATACAAGTCCAATATATCATCAAGTGTTCCAGTACTCATATAGTAATTACAGAGTTCAGCATACCTTAGCCCAGGAGGGCGAAAGTCAGCCAGTATGGGACATTCTACAATATAATGTTCAAGAGAGTGCATGTTTTCTCTTTCACAAAGTTGACACATTGTGTACTCGACATTTGGGTTTTGAGAAAGCTTTGTTTTGAGAAACTTTGAGTTTTGAGTTTTAAGTTTTGAGAAACTCAGCCAGTGTCATATTTCCTCCTGCTCTGAGTCCTGGGGTAAGCGTGGGTAGTGAGATTTCTGTCAAGGGAAACAGAACCTTAACCACTTAACACTTTCGCGCTAAGCGGACGAGCGTTAGCGTCCAATCTTTTAAGTCACTGGATACTTTGCCGACGCACCCGCTAGTCCAACGATAAAATATTTGTATAAATTCCATTTTCTATCCGATTTTGTTGGGGATAGTTTAGAAATGTTCACCATGAAATTTACGTTTTTTCTAATAACCGAAGAGCTTATTAAAGAAAACGGCATGGCAGTGATTCATCTTGGTACAGAGCACCACTTGGTTCCCGAACTTGAGTTATCCGAAACTTCCAGTTTCCCGATTGGTGTTGGGGAGTCACGCTACACGAACTAAGTTCGGGTAGGAAGTAGTCCGCCAAGCAGCTTCACGCCGGCCGAAGCGGTCAGCCAAGCGTCGTGCCGGCCTGTGGTGGTGGGTGGGTGGGTGGGGGGTGGGAGGGAGATGGTTTAGTTTGCTCACTGACCGTGTCGGGCGCCGCCTGCTACCCTGTGACGTCACAGACTCACGGCCTATTGTTCCCATTGTTTGAATTTGTCACGAGACTGGAGTGTTCATTCCGTGACTTTGTTTTACATATCAGCAAAATCAAGGAACATCCGTGCACCATGTCGACTCCAAATGCACGCATTGTGTCAGTGAAAGCATCTACAAGCGGGTTATGTAAAAGAAAGAGGTCAGTGATGACCTTTGAGAAGAAAGTTGAAATAATTAAGAAGGTGGAGAGCGGTGTCCCGAGAAGTGTCGTGTGCGCTGAATATGGCATTAGTAAAAGTACTGTTTTTGATCTTCTTAAGGCTAAACCTATCATTTTTGACTATTTCTCTAGAAGTGAAAGTGATAAAGCAATACGAAATAGAAAGGTAGTAAGTAAAGCAAAGGTGGAGAGTGTTGATAACGCAGTGTGGGAGTGGTACAAACAGAGACGTGAGGTGACGAAGAAGCCAGTGGCAGGCTGGCTGCTCGTGGAAAAGGCGCGTGAATTTCACCAAGCAATGAAAATTACTCAAAAGTGTGTATACAGTGATGGATGGCTCAGAAGTTTTAAAACCCGTCATGGCATTAGGTTTATTAAAGTGCATGGTGAAAGACAATCTGCTGATATTGTTGGTGCTGATGAGTATGTTAGTAAATTTGCGGAGATGGTGCAGAAACAAAATTTATCTCCAGAGCAAATTTATAATGCTGATGAGACGGGTTTGTACTGGCGTATGCTTCCCACAGAAACGATGGCTCATAGTGGTGAGGACGATCCTTCAGGTGGTTATAAACAGAACAAACAGAGAATTTCTTTGTTGTGCTGTGCAAATGCAGCTGGCACGCACAAATTAAAATTACTTGTGATTGGAATTAGTAAAAACCCCAGGGCTTTAAAGTCAGCCAGGTGCCTCCCTGTGATTTATAAGGACCAGCCAAGTGCGTGGATGTCTCGAGTAATATTTGTCGAGTGGTTTAACAAGAACTTTGTACCCGAGGTGAAGGAACACCTGAAAAGTGTTGGTCTTCCGCAAAACAGCAAAGTTGTTCTGCTGCTAGATAACAGTTCAACGCATCCACGAGGTGATGAGCTAGTAAATGGCAATATTATTGGAACGTTCTTGCCACCCAATACAACTTCAGTGATCCAACCCATGGATCAAGGAATAATTAAGAACCTTAAACACCACTACAAGAGGATGTTTGCCAGACGTCTTAATAATCAGCTTGGAACACTTAAGGACTTTTATAAAGTCTTCACAATAAAATCAGCTATCTGGACTATTGCTAGTGCGTGGGATGAGGTAAAGCAGACAACACTAAGAAATGGTTGGAAAAAACTTTGGCCCGCGTCAAGTCTGTTTCCTGAGGAAGATGACGAGGCAGATTTTGAAGGATTTGCGGTGAAAAAAGTTAGCGAGAAGAAAAAATTAAGAGAGGAACTCCTAGCCTATGTCAAGGGGATTAAGTCCCCTGAGATTAGAGCAGAACTGGTGACTGAAACAATAGAAGATGACATAGATAGATGGATAGATTTTGATGAAGCCCCAAACAATCAAAACATGACTAATGATGAAATTATAGAATTAGTATGTGCAGCAAAAAAGCCAGACGAGTGCAATGAAGAAGATGAAGAGGAAGAGGAAGAGGAATTGGAAGAGGATGAAGAAACGTTAAAGGAAAAATATAATATGGAAAAAATTCAGAAAAACTTTGAAGAAATTCTGGCATTTATGGACACGAGTAACAGTGAGTTTGAAACTAAGGACATGATGAGTCTGTACAATTTGTATATGAAGTTTTTAAAAACAAGAGCCAAGGGAATGAAACAAATGTCAATTACAGAGTCTTTTGCAATGGCTTCCAAGAAAGCTCGCACTGCATCACCTGCACCTGACTCATCGCATGTTGACCCAGTCAACCCAACACCATCAACATCCACCACCACCTCTTCCATGTAAATAACTATGCTTCATCAACATCGATCATCAACATAAGCGGATCAGGACTTCAATTATTGGTGAGTACAAACAAAATATGATCGCATTTACGCTATGAACCTGTCGATTTTTTCCCCTAGATTTTTTCACTTTTTTTTTTCTATTTTTTCCTCCATTTCTCGTATACGAACTTACATGTTAACCGACGGGTCTCGTCCCCAAGGGGTTCGGAAACCAAGTGGTGCTCTGTATAACAATTGTATGCCGCCGCGGGTAACACTTCAGCCACTTCCAACCGTCTTGTGGGTTGGTTGCGACATTGATTCTATATTTATATGCATATGTCCGTATAGAGAATTTTATTGCGGTTCCAATGATACCATAATCAATGATGTAGGATAAATGTGGTCATTGCAATCATTAAGAGAGTGGAAACATTTGTTGCTGTTTGGCGCTCTCGCCAAGTGATCGCAATAGATTTTTATTTGGTGTTGATATTCCTTGTGCTTTGGCAGTATTTTATATGTATGTTCTTATAGAGAATTCTATTGCGAACACAGTGATACCAAATTTAAATACGTAGGTCTACAATTAGTGTCAGGACAGTAAAAAGAGTATACACTTTTCGCTCCTACCGCTTAAGCGCGCGAGACGCCCAAAGCACAGGTTAGCTTAGGTTTTTTACGCTTCGCCGAAAGCGCGAAAGTATTAACTGCACCAACAGAGTTTTCTCGGTCGGCAGGAAACTGCGCCAACCGAGAAAACTCGTTTTGATTTTTCGTAACCAATTCTAAATGTGTACGAGGTTGGTTGTGTACGAAATGGACTCTTAGGACCTCCAGTGAGAGGCAGCCATCTTGGAAAAAAATCCCAGAATGCCCTAGGGCTGCTGGCTGGGTTAGTACTGAATGAGCAACCATGGGTGGCGCACGCGCCTCTGGCTCCCAAACACCTGTCCGACGCGGTGTTGAAAGATAATGCTCTGCCGGTGAAATTCAAACCTTATTGTTTGAAGAACATAAGGGTCATAATATTGGGGGAAGCCAGGCGCAGTAAGGACCTAACACAAAGGTCGGATGCAAATGATACAGCACCTATGAGGACGATATAGCGAGCGTATCTATTTGTAGCTCTGAGCGTCACCCTTGCAATCCTATGCTATTTATTTAGATGATACTTAGATAAATCATTTTCTGCGTTCAGTGATGATGCATCTGATACAAATAGCATAGATGAACAGTGTTAGCAGCTTCCATGGTGGTGTTTTCCATAGATATTTTCAAGAAACCTGAATCTCTTCCCAACTGACAGACACTCTTGAGGCTAGCTGAATCTCTTCCTGACTGACGGACACTCTTGAGTTAAGCTGAATCTCTTCCTGTGTGGGACCATACAAAGTGATCTTTTCAAGACTACCTTACAAATTGATCTTTCCCTATAATCTTTTCAATACTACCTTATACTTTACAAGCTTGGCTACATACAACCTACAAGTTCTAAAGCCAAGGGTGTACGTGAGTGCGTTACTTGCAAGCACACAGCATGAAGAAACGAAGCGAAAATTTATCTGTACCTGGTGCACTGAGAGCGAAGTCGCGCTGTGTACCATGGGCTACTTCGTTGATCATTTCTCACTTCCGAAGTACAGTACTGAGTGTGTAATACAGTGTGTTACTGTGTAAATAGTGTGTGAAACTGTACATATTGCAATTTTAGTGATTTTTAACAGGTAATATTGCGACACTAAACATTTATTGTGGACACATTACTGACATGTATCACAGTTCCATGGAACATTATGAACGTTCTACTGTATACATATTGTAAAGGACACAAATATGCATCATATACGATAAAAAACAAATAAAACCGCATTGGAAATACATAAAACAAATAATTGAAAATATATTGTGGCAACACCCGGTGCTTGAATGGCCTGCGCGACTGTGTCTGGGCGAGTCACGCACGGGCGACCAGGCCCTGATAACGTCACAGCACATCTTGTCCAAGTCCCTACAGCCAATGTAAGTGGAATTTGGTACTTATTTTTATATAGACATGTTCAGGGAAGGGAATTTATCATTTTACGAAGAAAAAAAGAATATTTTGGGAACACTTCATTTCATGCACACCGGGGAATTTCTCAATAAACTCCGCGCAGCACGGTGGTTAAGGACAGGCCTGTATCCTAGCCAGGGAGGCCTAGGTGGGCAGAGCTAGTCAGGGCATTTGGCTGGCTGGTTCAAGACCTAGAGTAAGACTTTGAACTCATTGGCTATAGGCTTGGAAAGACGGGGTTTATTTCGACCAAGGAAACTTAGAGTGGGAGGAGCTTGTTCCCACTGGTTTAGTTTAAAAAAATATTAGTCAGCGTGTCTTTGGGAGTAACTGGGGAAAGGTCCCCCATCAGGGCCAGAGAGCAGTCACTCAACATCCTGTGGCCGATTTTGCAGTTTTAAGGTAAAGTGTGTCGGAGTATTATGTCCATCATTAAGTCAGACTATTGCCTCTTAGGGACTTTATTAGAGTAGGATATATTTTCAATTTGATTTCAATATACATGACTTAAATAATAAAATGATTATTAATGTAATTTGTGTTTAGTTATCTGTTCCTTTTGATTAATGCCAAGTCATTGCTAATAGTGGTGTTTATGTGCTGTACTAAAAAAATCCCCCCCCCCCCTTGTGTTCTCCTCCAGTTCATGGATATTAGAGTTACCCTTGAATCCTTAACCCTTAAACTGCGCAACGCGCCTGCAGGCTCACGTCTGGTTTGCACAACACCTCCGGGTATTTGTATTTTTCACATTCCATTCAAAACTCCCGCGGCTACATGGGGTTCACATCAGCTTCCTCAGGGCTCTTGTAAACTGACGCCATCTTTAAAAAAAATCGTGGTCCACATTCCTGGGTGTGGGAGCCTCAGTAGTGAGCAACCAGTGTGATAATGACTGGGTACAATGTTCAAATATCAGTGATTCAATGCTGTTCACGATGTTCACAGCGCTAGCCACAGCACCAGAGCATTGTTTCGTCCATCTAGGAATCTTCAAATGACTTCTTAGGTTCCATTTCAAAATAAACGTGTGATCAATTACTCATTTACAGGAATTAGTGACCAGGATTGTGATAATAGAAGGATTGTGGATATAATTAGCATTGTGCGTAGTATTGTGGAAGGAGGAATTTTGGTGAGGGAGGGCGAGAATTGAGGTAGCCTCATTGTGTGTGTGTGGCAGCCACTCTTGTTTTGCTCACCATACTAGCTTAGTGGTTCGCTATGGGCAACACATATGTACATGGGTATATACAGTGTGTGTATATAGTGTAAGAACAGCAACAGGAGAATGTGAGAGGAGCTATTTTGGTGAGGGAGGTTACGTTGTAATCGTAGCGTCGTCTGCTGTCTGCCGTGTGATTTTTCATAACAGCAACAGGAGTATGTTGATAGGAGCCAAGAATATAAGAACAAAGGTAACTGCAGAAGGCCTATTGGCTTATACGAGGCAGCTCCTATTTATAACCATAACCACCCAATCCCACTCATATACATGTCCAACCCACGCTTGAAACAATCAAGGGACCCCACCTCCACACGTTACGTGGCAATTGGTTCCACAAATCAACAACCTGTTACTGAACCAGTAATTACCCAAGTATTTAGAACCAGTATTTACCAGTCTTTCCTAAATCTAAACTTATCCAATTTATACCCATTGTTTTGTGTTCTGTCTGGTCCATACGAGGGCCGCTGCTATTGGCCCATACGAGGCCGCTGCTATTGGCCCATACGAGGCCGCTGCTATTGGCCCATACGAGGCCGCTGCTATTGGCCCATACGAGGCCGCTGCTATTGGCCCATACGAGGCCGCTGCTATTGGCCCATACGAGGCCGCTGCTATTGGCCCATACGAGGCCGCTGCTATTGGCCCATACGAGGCCGCTGCTATTGGCCCATACGAGGCCGCTGCTATTGGCCCATACGAGGCCGCTGCTATTGGCCCATACGAGGCCGCTGCTATTGGCCCATACGAGGCCGCTGCTATTGGCCCATACGAGGCCGCTGCTATTGGCCCATACGAGGCGCTGCTATTGGCCATACGAGGCCGCTGCTATTGCCCATACGAGGCAGCTGCTATTGGCCCATACGAGGCAGCTGCTATTGGCCATACGAGGCAGCTGCTATTGGCCCATACGAGGCAGCGCTATTGGCCCATACGAGGCAGCTGCTATGCCCATACGAGGCAGCTGCTATTGGCCCATA
>WNGS01128359.1:0-10781 GCA_020271785.1 Procambarus virginalis
CTCAAAAGCAGGTACTGTCCAGAACCCTATCATCCTGCTTCACCAGGGTTCACAGGGTCTCTTGAGCGTAGTCATCAGACTATCAAGGCACTCCTAAAAAAGTTTTGTAATGAGACCTCAAAGGATTGGGATAAGCAACTTGATCTCGTCATGTGTATTTTCAGAAGTCTTCCTAATGAGTCACTAGGAGTATCTCCTTATGAGATGCTCTACGGACGTAAGTGCCGTACTCCTCTCAAGGCTTTCAAGGACTCTCTACGCGATGCCACCATCAGTGAGCATCAGAATGTGCCCCAGTTTCTTCAAAACCTCCAACACATTCTCGAGAGGGTGCATTCCTTTGCCAGAAACAACCTACTGAAAGCCCAAGATAGGATGAAGACTCATTACGACCAACACAGCCAAGTAAGGAAATTCAAACAGGGAGATTTCGTTCTAGCTTATTTCCCTATCTCAGGTTCTCCTTTACAAAACAGGTTTTCAGGACCCTACCGTGTCAAGGAGTGCCGGAATAATCACAACTACGTTCTCGAGACCCTCGATAGGCGGCGGAAGACCCAGTTGTGCCACGTCAACCTGCTGAAGCTTTATCATGGTACTCCTCCCACTGTGCTAATCAACTACTCCACCTTTACAGGTCCATACAGCCACAGTGAGACCTTCCCTGCTTCTCCTCCCGAAAACACGGACACGCAGGCAGCGCTTTCCAACTCGGAAATCCTTACTGATATCCATAATTACTTTCAGGACGATAATAGTGCTTCACTCATCAAACTCATCAAAGAACATCAGGAGTTGTTTCGAGATGATTCACAGGAGTGTACTGTGACTCTGCACGACATCCAACTGCTACCTGACACCCAGCCGATTCGCCAACCATTCTACCGAATCAGCCCTAGCAAGAAGGAAGTCATGCTTGCTGAGGTACAGTACCTCCTAGACCATGGACTGGCTACCCCCTGTGAGTCCCCCTGGGCCTCACCATGTATCTTGGTACCAAAACCCCAAGGTAAGATCCGGCTGTGTATGGATTATCGAAAGAAAAACAGTGTGACGATTAAAGATGCGTACCCATTACCTAGGATTGACGACATCCTTGACGCCATTGGTAATGCCCGCTACCTGTCCCAGGTAGACTTGCTCAAGGGGTATTATCAGGTGTGCTTAACGGAACAAGCTAAAGAAATATCTGCCTTCATTACCCCATTCGGACTTTTCAGATATGAACGCCTTCCCTTTGGACTGTGCAATGCCCCGGCCACCTTTCAGAGAGCTGTCAACCACGTCATCCAGGGCTTGGATAACACCTACGCCTATTTGGATGATATCGTTGTAGCATCCAACACCTGGAGCGAACACCTGCTCCAGCTGCAACGATAATTCGCCAAGCTCCTGACAGCCGGCCTCGCCATCAACCTGGGCAAGTCCACCTTTGCCAAAGGTAAAGTGCGTTATCTGGGTCATGTAATAGGGAGTGGCAGCCTGGCTCCTTTAAATATCCACATTCAAGCCATCAAAGAGTATCCACAGCCTACTACAAAGAAGCAGCTCCTGCGCTTCCTTGGTCTTGCCTCTTATTACCGTAGGTTTGTGAGGAACTTCAGTACAGTAGCTACACCCTTAATCACCTTAACCAGTCCCAAGCAACGGTATAATTGGACCATGTAACAAACCGTTGCTTTCGAACAACTCAAATTCCTCCTCTGTTCTAATCCTATTCTCGCCTCGCCAGATATCACGAAGCCTTTCATCCTCCATGTCGACGCCAGTGGTACCGGCATCGGGGGTGTCCTAATGCAGCAACGAGGCGAGGAGGTTCTACCTGCCAGCTACTACAGCTACAAGTTGAAGCCTCACCAGAAAAACTACAGCACTATAGAGAAGGAACTCCTCTCCATCGTCCTGACCTTGCAACACTTTGCACCATACCTGCAAGGTGCTCGGTCCACTACCATCTACTCGGACCACAATCCTCTACGCTTCCTACATCAAGCCCAATTCAATAACCAACGTCTGCTGCAATGGGCTTTATATTTACAAGGCTTCAATGTGAAAATCTGTTACATCAAAGGGTCTGATAACATCATCGCCGACGCCCTCTCCAGAGTTCATGAGGTAGAGGCAGCTCCACCTCCACTCTACCTCCTGAGAACGTGACTTCTTTCGGAACCACAGGCTTCGGGGGAGAGTTGAGACGATAATCTCTTTCAAGAGAGATTGAGCCTGCTCTTCCCTTCATTCGTCACATATATTCTACATTCAAGATACGTGCAGAAATAGCAAAAGTTTGTCAAGGCAGCCACACACCTGTTCACCCCCCACAGCGCGACACTTCAACTAGCAAACTACCAGCTGTCGGCCTGCCTGCATTCTGATTGGTTGGTCAAGATCACACCACTTCTGCTTCGCAACATGCACGCCCTCTACCCAAGTCAACGTTTAGGTCGCGCCATGACACCTTCCTCAGAATATCTTGTGCTCTAAAGCTGCGAACATCTAATTGATATTCCTCGGGTATCAAGTAGCGGTTCTAAGCTTGCGCTAATATTCCAGCACCATTATATCACTTGTATTATAATCTTGTATTATTGTTAACATAAACCAGTAATTATTCATGTTTATGTTAGTTCTTTTTCACTTGTTATACTTGCACTTTACCAAGCCAAGGAATTGTCTTTATTTAACTTTGTTTTCTAGAGTAATTAAATTTTATTGTTTATCTTTTGTGTTTTGTATGTCTTCCCCTACCTTACCACAGACTATCAGGCAAGCAGTCATTCTTTTTTTATTGTGTATGTGACCTGGCTATGACATCTGCCATTGGAGGACTGCCGAACACCATTCTCCACTACTTTACCATCACAATATATATATATATATATATATATATATATATATATATATATATATATATTTATGTATATATATATATATATATATATATATATATATATATATATATTATATATATATATTTATATATATATATATTATATATATATATATATATATATATATATATATATATATATATATATATATATATATATATATATATATATATATATATATATATATATATATACTCAACCATATTCACCGTAAATACACCAAGCAGGCGTGGGAATGGCCGGAAGTGCCTACGGTGTACCATCTATGTGAAAACTTATCAAAACAGGTGGGTTGGCAGTGTGGAGTCATGGAGGCTGGAGTGAGGGGCCAGGATGGACCCTGCAGGCCTCCCATAGTGAGGGAAGGCGGGGGGTGAGTGAGGGGTGTTGTGTGGTCAGGAGAGAGAGGTGGGGGTTACGTGTGTGCCAAATAGTGTTTTGTTTTTCTTTTTTGAAAGGTTTGTTGAACAAGTTACGTTGTCAGCGATAATTGGCGCAACATATCTATCATATTGTAAGTACATCACACGTGCAGTGAGTCAGATTACAAGTGTATGATTCATCCATCATTGTGCAGTGATATACGGGGAAATTACACCAGTGTTAGTGTCGCCCTGACTCCTGCCCCCACCCAGCCCCCAGGCAGGGAAGTACCTGCTCTCCCCCTCCTTCCCCCCTGCCACGTCGCCTCCCCACCCACGAGGCCACCTTGCCACCCGCCCATAGAACCCGGGAGGCTCCCATGTGTATCTACGACGCCCACCCACCCAATGTATACCCACATATTGTGTAGTGGGTTTATACCCACACTTTGTATAGAGGTGGTATATGTATTACCACTCATCTGAGTAGTAAGTGCCACGGCCAGCTGACTGTCCCCCCAGCCTCCAACCGCAGCCCACCCTCCAGTCTTTCTTTACCTGCCGTCCACCCTCCCGCCCAGCATCCGCCCAGCGCCCGCCCAGCGCTCGCCCATGTCGCAGCTCTCAACAGACAGCCAGGCTTCTCCAAGCCAAGATGAGCCATCAAGCAGGGGTAGACAAGGCAGATGTCAGTCGTGTGACAGGGTATGCTATATCCGGTCGAGTGACGGTAATGTGCGCAATCATTACCACAACAGAGCCAGGTGTTTGGATTTTGGGCGCCCTCCCAGGAAGAACACCAATCAACAGCCCACACCGTCCGTCAGGCAGAACACCTCCCAGACCTTCATTCCCACAGAAAATTTATTAGAAGCTATCAAAGCAACATCAGCCAGAACCTTGCAACACATCCCTAAAGCAGCCCGCCCCCATGCAGCAGCCAAATTATCCACCCTCCTGAGAAAGGTCAACGACTCTCCTGGAACGACCCAAGCATGGCACAACCTCCTACTGTTTGGCAACATATGTCTAGCCACCCCTGCAAGGAGAGACAAAACCTTAGCTGCCTCAGTCATCAAAGCTATAAATGATTTTCCCAGGGAGGACAACCAGGTGCGCCTTCCCACTCGCGCGAGAAACACCCACGGCAGGAAGAACAACAGTGGCATATCCGAGACATCAAAAATCAGAACATCAGTCACCAAGAAAATAGAAGAAGGAAACACTATTGGCGCAATAAGAGTCATCACCAGTGAGGACTCAATTGCCGACAGAGATGCCGCAACAGCTCAAGCCCTAAGGGAGAAACACCCACCCAGGGCTCCGCGTGAGGACGACATTGTACAAGTGGGGGCTACCGGAGCAGAACCTCTCTGGGTGGCTGAATCTGCGGTCCATAAAGCAGCCTTGTTCTTCCCAACAGGATCAGCAGGTGGGTTCACAGGACTAAAACCCAACCACCTCAAGCAAATGCTCAACCCTGCACTGGATGACATTGCAAAGAACCTCTTGGTGGAACTAACCAGATTCACCAACACATGTCTAGCTGGCAACATACCAGAGACCATAAGACCTATCTTTTTTGGAGCATCTCTCTGTGCTCTAAAGAAAAAGGATGGAGGGATCAGGCCAATAGCTGTGGGCAATTCTCTCCGGCGTCTCGTCGCAAAGGCTGCTGCAAGAACAGTTAGTGATGAAGCGGCCAACATGCTGAAGCCAAAACAGGTCGGGTTCGGCATTCCACAAGGGTACGAGGCGGCTGCCCATGCAGCTCGAGCCTTCATCGCCAACATCACAGACGAAAAGGCCCTTATCAAGCTAGATTTAAAACATGCCTTCAATTTGGTGCGGAGGGATGCTGTACTCCGTGCGGTTCATAGTCATTTCCCTTCCCTCTACCCTTTTGTACATTCATGCTACAGTATGGATCTAAAGTTGCTTTTTTGGCGAACATGAAATTGACTCGCGAGAAGGTGTCCAACAGGGCGATCCCCTTGCTCCTCTCCTTTTCTGCTTAGTCATCAAACAAGTCACAGAGGTCCTGTCCAGCGAACTAAACATCTGGTTCTTGGATGATGGTACCCTAGCTGGTTCCCAAGACTCCCTCCTGGAGGACATCAGAAAAGCCTCCCTCCTCGAGGCACAGTGAAGTTAACGACATCATCAAGAGGAGCCTCACCACAGCTGGATGCCCAGCTGAAAGAGAGCCCCGTTACCTAACGCCTCGTAACTCTGATGCTCTTATTGGTCGCCCGGATGGCATCACAGTGGAAGAATGGTGTCTTTGGTGGAAAGTGGAGTTAGAGATCCTGTTGGATGACATATTTGACCTCGAAGCACAAAAGAAGGTCACCACCAAAGACACCTTACAAGCAGAACTTATTGCAGAAGGAGGAAAGAATCGAGGCAACTACAGAAGCACCATACTGACCCCCGAGCTCAAAGCGGCAGCTAAGAGCCTTCGGAGAACAAGGAGATAGTTGTCAGGAGAGGCGACAAGTCGCCAATATACGTCATCCTTAAGAAAGACGAATATCTGGCGAAAATGAACCTCATACTCTCTGACCAAACTAAATTCCAAAGGGTAACGAAGGACACTACAGCCGAATTGAAAGCAAAGGTCAACAAATTGATTGAAACTGTGAATGCCAAGAAATCCGGACTCCACCTGCCAAAGATTATTGGGGAATATAAACCTGGATATGCGTATGGAAATGTCAAGACACATAAGCCTGGAAACCCACTTCGGCCAATCATCAGCCAGATACCCACACCCACGTACAGACTGGCGAAACGACTCAACGGCTTACTGACTCCTTATGTCCCTTGCGCCTTCAGCCTGAAGTCCCCGAAGGAATTTGTTGACTTACTGCGGGGAACACGGGCCACAGGGATAAGAGCCTCGTTGGACGTAGAATCACTGTTTACCAACGTACCTGTGGATGAAACAATCGGGATGATAGTGGACCGAGTGTATCGTGATCCGGCCTGTACTCCTCTTGACATACCAGAAAATATCCTGAGGAAACTACTCCAAGCTTGTACTAAGGAGGCACCCTTCTTGAGCCCGGATGGGCACATGTATAAGCAAGTAGATGGGGTCGCCATGGGTTCTCCCCTAGGTGTCCTGTTTGCGAACTTCTACATGGGTACTATCGAGAAAAAAGTCTTAGTCGACTTGAACTTGAAACCGGCCATATACTGCAGGTATGTTGACGACATTTTTACACAGGTACCTGATGTCAGACATCTGCAGGAGCTGAAAGAGGCGTTTGAGCAGAATTCTGTGTTGCGTTTCACTTACGAGATGGAGAAGGATGGGAAGCTGCCCTTTCTAGATGTAACAGTCATGGAAAGGAGCGGAGGTTTCCACACTGCAGTCTACACTAAGGAAACAAACATAGGAATGTGCCTAAATGCCAACAGTGACTGCCCAGACAGGTACAAGAGGAGTGTTGTTAACGCTTATGTCGACCGTGCTCTCAGCCACAGCTCAGAATGGAAGCAAGTCGACGAAGAACTCTGTAGGGTAAGGCAGGTCCTAGTCAACAACGGCTTCTCCAATGGTTTCATTGAAGACATCATAAGAAGGAAAGTGAAACGCCATGCAACCTCTGAAGAGACAACTAATACAACACCTATACCCCCTATTAGACTATTTTACAGGAACTTCTTCTCCACAGCTCATAAAACGGAGGAAAGGGTCCTGAAAGATATTGTTAATAGAAATGTTATCCCTACAGACAAAAATCAGAAGATACAACTAACGATTTACTATAAAACCAAAAAAACGGCCAGCCTACTCATGAGAAACTCTCCAGACACGGAGCAGAACGCTCTAAAAGAGACAAACGTCGTCTATGCCTTCAAATGCCCTCTTGGGGACTGTAAGCCTCAAAAAACTCAGTATATAGGCAAGACAACAACATCTCTTTCCAGGCGTTTAACGATGCATAAGCAACAGGGCTCCATTAAGGAACATATATTCTCTTCCCACAACCAAACCATCACCAGAGAAATCTTAGCAAACAACACAGAAATCATTGATAGATACAGCGACAGCAGGCGGCTTGACATCTGCGAGGCACTACACATCAAGAAGTCAACACCAGCAATCAACAGCCAATTAACGCACAACTATATTCTACCCACTTCAAGACTCCGCTCCAATATAGAAACATCAAGAAATATGGGCCAATAGGCCTTCTGCAGTTCTATTTTACCCATTCTGCAAATCTATACCCATTGTTCCGTGTTCTGTGTTTTGTTGAAAGTTTGTTTTTCACCCCACTATTGTATTACATCACCTCACCCAAATGCAGGTATAAGAGCCAATGCTGTTTCAGTCATAAGTTGTGTGTGGATAAACTAAAGTCTTTGAAAATGTAATAAGTTTTACGAAACGCGCTCAAGTGTCGCGTCAGACTAGAAATAAAAATGAATTTTGGAGAATTGATTTTTCATTTACCGTCACCAGTAAAAAGAAACATAAGGAAAATCGAGAAAATTCGTGTTAGAATTATTAATCTTACTTTTTCGGTCATATTTAATAATATATGTCTACAGGAAAGACTGCTACCAAAATATACTAATATATATATATATATATATATATATATTATATATATATATATATATATATATATATTATATATATATATATATATATGTCGTACCTAGTAGCCAGAACGCACTTCTCAGCCTACTATGCAAGGCCCGATTTGCCTAATAAGCCAAGTTTCATGAATTTATATATTTTCTCTAATTTTTTTTCTTATGAAATGATAAAGCTACCCATTTCATTATGTACGTGGTCAATTTTATTTAATTGAAGATAAAATTAACGTAGTTATATGACCGAACCTAACCAACCCTACCTAACCTAACCTAACCTATCTTTATAGGTTAGGTTAGGTTAGGTAGCCGAAAGTATAGGTTAGGTTAGGTTAGTAGGTTAGGTAGTCGAAAACAATTAATTCGTGAAACTTGGCTATTAGGCAAATCGGGCCTGGCAAGTAGGCTGAGAAGTGTCGTTCTGGCTACTAGGTACGGTATATATATAGATATATATATATATATATATATATATTATATTATATATATATATATATATATATATATATATATATATTATGTATATATATATACTATATATATATATTATATATATATATATATATATACTATTATATAGTATATATAAGGAATGCATGAGAAAAAGAGTACCACCTCTGGCTGGAAAGGGGGACCCATAGCCTCGGAGGAAACCACGCATAACGCATTAGAGGAATGTTTAGATTCCCTCCAATACAGTTTCTGTGTACTTTCTCTTACCACCCCCTTCCTTTTTTTTGGTACTTTATTATGTATTTGATGGTTACAAGATATGCATAGGTTGATACAAAAATGAATACAAAAAGTGCTTAAGGTTATGGATCTCTTGAAAAACACGATAATGGGAAACATTGATGTATGTCACAGACAGGTTCGATCATTGTTACAAGTCAAACACTTCTTCGAATTCCTCTGAAGTTGGACTAGTGCCCAAGACGCAACAGGCATTTCCCCTCTGGATCGCAACACTGAGGCGCTGGAACAAGAAACTTTTTGCTCTCTGGTCTTTTAGCGCTAATCAATTTGTCTTCCCATTCCTTTAGGAACTTCAATGCACATTTTCCCCACGACCAGGGGTCTCCGAGCCAATTGAACAAGCTGTAGCAGTGTGCCAGACCCTGTTTTTTAGGGTCTGGCAATTTTCTGAGATTCCCTGAAAGAAGCACCACCGCTTTCACGTGTGCTGTAGTGGAGGTAGGTACTGGCCATGTGGCAGCGCACGTGTAGTCCCACACCACTTGCTCACCATCCTTCCAAGGAAGCAAGGTGACCCCATCTGGATGCTTCTGAGAGTCGTTAGGTCTGGATAGTGTAGTTCTGTTTGTGCACAAAGTATATATACTTTGTGCCTTTGTATAATATATATTGTTATTGGACATCTAAAAAACCAGTTGGCGACCTTGAAGGCTGTGTAAGAGTTCGGTGTCGGGGCGGGCCCACAGATTGAGGGAACGATCTGTGCCCCCACCCATCTTACAATTTAAAGGCTGGTTGTGAGACCGACTGGGGTTACTCTCCGAGGCCAGCAGTTGAGCCTAGAGGATCGAGGGAAGACTCGCCGAACGACGGTGAGTAAGGGTTATTGTTGGAGCAACCACCTGGAAGGAGATCCAGTCTACTGTTGCTTTAACCCTTCTCTAACGAGAACACCGTGAAACCCCGACAATATATATATATAATATTATATATATATATATATATATATATATATATATATATATATATATATATATATATATATATATATATATATATATGTCGTACCTAGTAGCCAGAATGCACTTCTCAGCCTACTATGCAAGGCCTGATTTGCCTAATAAGCCAAGTTTTCATGATTAATTGTTTTTCAACTACCTAACCTACCTAACCTAACCTAATCTAACTTTTTCGGCTACCTAACCTAACCTATAAGATAGGTTAGGTTAGGTTAGGTAGGGTTGGTTAGGTTCGGTCATATAACTACGTTAATTTTAACTCCAATAAAAAAAATGACCTAATACATAATGAAATGGGTAACTTTATCATTTCACAAGAAAAAAATTAGAGAAAATATATTAATTCAAGAAAACTTGGCTACTAGGCAAATCGGGCCTTGCATAGTAGGCTGAGAAGTGCATTCTGGCTACTAGGTACGACATATATATATATATATATATATATATATATATATATATATATATATATATATATATATATATATATATATATATATGTCGTACCTAGTAGCCAGAATGCACTTCTCAGCCTACTATGCAATTCCCGATTTGCCTAATAAGCCAAGTTTTCATGAATTAATTGTTTTTTCGACTACCTAACTTACCTAATCTAACCAAACCTAACTTTTTCGGCTACCTAACCTAGTCCTAACCTATAAAGATAGGTTAGGTTAGGTTAGGTAGGGTTGGTTAGGTTCGGTCATATATCTGCGTAAATTTAACTCCAATAAAATAAAATTGACCTCATATATAATGAAATGGATAGCTTTATCATTTCATAAGAAAAAAATTAGAGAAAATATATTAATTCAGTAAAAACTTGGCTTATTAGGCAAATCGGGCCTTGCATAGTAGGGTAGGCTGAGAAGTGCGTTCTGGCTACTAGGTACGACATATATATATATATATATATATATATATATATATTATATATATATATATGCAAACAAGCCTGGAATGGTCCCCAGGACTAGATACAACTGAAAAAATGTCCGGTCGTGATGGTCAAATGGTTTAAGGCATCCCTGTACATACCAGTTGCGTTGCTCCTGGGAGTATGGGTTCGAGTCACTTCTGGGGTGTGAGTTTTCAGTTATAGTATATATATATATATATATATATATATATATATATATATATATATATATATATATATAAGACATATATATATAGTATATATATATATATTATATAACTAT
>WNGS01128360.1:0-12138 GCA_020271785.1 Procambarus virginalis
AAACTACAAATTTGCGTGTCCAGCTGTAAAACGATCCATCAGCTGAGATATTCTCACATCAAGTTGGAAATTGAGAACGGAAACGCACCGGTTGATCTGACCTTAGGACGAATTTCTTTGCCTCATAACTTCTACAATTTAGTGACGTCAAAAGAAGAATTGGTTGAAAAAGTATTTCCCAATATTCAAACCAATTACAAGAATCACGATTGGCTGAATGAACGAGCTGTTCTTGCGGCCAAGAACAAAGACGTCTACGAACTAAACAATATTATTCACTGTAACATTCAAAGCGAGGCAGTCACATACAAGTCCGTCGACACTGTTGAGGAAGCAGATGAAGCGGTTAATTATCCAACATAATTGTTTAATTCACTCGATCAGCCAGGGACACCATCACACGTACGGCAATTGAAAATCGGAGTGCCAATTATCATGTTGCAAAATATCAACCAGACCAAACTTTGCAACGGCATGCGCTTTGCAGGAAAAAAAAATTAATCAGGAACGTCGTAGAAGCAACAATCTTCACAGAACATTTCAAAGGTGAAGATGTCCTCATTCCTCGCATTCCTATAATTTCAACAGATATGCCATTTCAATTTAAGAGATTGTAATTTCCAATTCGATTGGTGTTTGCAATCACCATCAATAAAGCTCAGGGCCAATCTTTAGAATTGAGCAGTTTATATCTAGACATGGATTGCTTCTCACATGGTCAATTATATGTTGCGTGTTCTAGAGTCGACAACCCATACAATCTCTATATCTCCACAGACAATGGAACAGCAAAAAAATATCGTATACCCACAAGCATTGTGAAATTAAACATATTAGAAACGTGCACTTTCTCTTTTCTTTTTTTTCCATTTAACCAGACTGAGCCACAGCAACGCGGGGTGTGTACAGCTAGTACCAAAATAAGGAGAGAGTGGGGAGTCATAGCGGCTCGAATTGGGTGTGTTCACGTGACAACGAGGCCAGTGTTGGAGCCGCACCCCCCCCTAAATGTGTGACGCTGAGCCCCTCTCCAAGAGCAGGAAGCGTACAGGGTGATCTCCTGATCAAAGTACAAGTACTATGGGTTTTGGTTGGTTTTATGGAAGGGACGTACGCACCTACCTACAACATCAACATAATAATATTTTTGGACCTGTGTCCGGGAAAGTTAACTGACACACCCACACCCTGTCTGAGAGTTGATTGGTACAACCCTCGTGGAAATAATTAGACTGTGTGACCGCAGGTGTATATTCTCTCGCTTGGGAAGACTCACAGGACAAGATGGATATGGTGCAAGCGTTAGTGGAGTCAGGCAAGCCTGAGGACTTGGAAGGTTGCACCAGGGAACGGTTTAAAGATATAGCGGAGTGATGTTGCATCAGGGTGAAGGTAGCTGGGATGAAGGATGAGATCCTGAGTCAGTTGAGAGCCAAGAGTGAAGCGGTAGAACAGGAATCCCAGAAAGGAGTTGAAAGTGGAAAGGAGGATGATGGGCAGGATGAAGTGAGATCCCAGGGATCGAGTAGGAGCAATAAGAGTAGCTGCAGTAGCAGGAGAAGCCGGAATAGGAGCTTGGAAACATTGCAGCTAGTGCTCCAGATGCAGCGTGAGGAGAGACAGTTCCAACTGGAAAGGTTGAAGTTAGAACTTGAGATGAAGAATGAACAAGAGAAAACCAGACTGGAGGTAGAGAAGGAAAAAGAGAAAACCAAACTGGAGGTTGAAAAAGAGAAAACCAGGGTAAGGGAACTGGAATTGGAACAGGAGAAAGAAAAAGAGAAAAACAGGGGTAAGTGAACTGGAGTTGGAACAGGAGAAGGAAAAAGCCCAAGTTGAAAGGGAAAAAGATAGAACAAAACAAATGCAGATAGAAGCAAATAGAACTTTGGCTGAACAAAGGATTGAACATGGGTTGCCAGAGAGCACCACCCATGTATCACACCCACCAGATAATAGGGTTAGAAAAAAGGACATTCCCCTATTTGTGCCCGAGGAGGCAGAAAGCTTCTTCGAGCATTTCGAAAAGGTAGCCAATATCAAGGAGTGGCCATAGGATGACTGGGCCCTACTAGTTCAATTAAGATTGACTGGCGCAGCCAGGGAGGCATACACTAAAGTGACATTGGAGGAATGCCAGGATAATGCAACGGTAAAGAGCAGCATACTGCGCTCCTTTCAGTTAACCCCTGAAGCTTAGAGGAAGCGTTTCAGAGAGATGGTGAAGATTGGAGCAAGTACGTTTGCTGAGACAGTAAGGGAAAGGCGATTCCAGAAATGGATTGAGTCTGCCGGAGATGGATCTTATGCTGACCTAAAGCAATTGATGGGCATGGAAAGGTTCCTGGAAATGATGCACCGCGAGACAAAGTTCAAGATTCAAGAGGCAGGGGGTAAATGATGTAAGAGATGCCGCAGATAGAGCGGACATAATTACAGAAGCGTACAAACGCTTAAGGGAGAACAAAGTGAGAATTGAGGCGAGACATAGCAATGGCTGACCCAGTGGAGTCTGGGGAGGGACAAGTTATGGCAGAAACAGAGGAGACTGGGGTGTGAAAATTTTTGATAGTTGGACGAGTAATCGCAAGCATCCTGAAACTCAGAGGAATAGGTCGCTCACTTCCTCTGAAAGTGAGGATGAAGAAGTTAAACGAGAAACTATATACGTGCCAAGAAGTCAAGAGTCCAGTAAAGCCCCACAGAGTACGAGTACAGCACCTGGCCTGAGGAACTCCAATACGAGCGGGCAGAGTAAGAGCCACTCAGGAACTTATAGGAGAGATTTCTCCCAAATGAGATGTTACAAGTGCAACAGATCGGGTCACATAATGCGAGATTGTAGGCAGGACAAGAGAGTTGTGACCCTGGCCATGTGTGATCCTCAGAATTAAAAGGTTGATGTAACCCAGAACAAACCACAGAAAGTAAACCTAGTGAACGAGCGGTATAGGCCGTTCATGAGTAAAGGTTGGATCAGCATAGGCCACCCTGAAGTAGAAGTTGGTATTTTAAGCGATACCGAAGCTAATCAGAGCTTGATTACGAGAAGCCTGATTGGGGATGGTCGACTGTTAGCTGGCAGGAGGAAGATGAAGGTATAGGGGTTCGTGTCTGAGAGTGACATGACCGTATGTGCTGTCCAGCTAAAGTCGGACTATGTGTCGGCGGAGGTGATGTTTGGAGTATGCCCCGACATACCTGTTCCAGGAGTCCAGGTGATCTTAGGGGAATGACGTGCGGGACGAAGGTGTTGTCAAAGGTTATAGTGAAGGCTGTGCCAGAGGAGTGCGCGGAAAGCCACGGCACAGGTGGGACATCTGAGTGTGTAAACCTGACTGGCATCCTAGAGGGTGAGTCAGAAGACCGCCAAGCCATTGAGGACCTTGTCTCGATAGTGACAAGGGCAGAGGTGGCCAACAGGGAAGCCACTGGTGAGGATATGACAGTGTCGAATCCACCGATAGAAGATATCGACGTGGAGATAGCATGGCTATTTGATGAAAGCCTAGCTCAAGGAAATGAAGAAGACACTGGAGACGATGTGACAGTGTCGACTACATCAATGGAAGATATCGACGTGGAGATAGGGTGGCTGTTTAGTGAAGGTCCGGCTCAAGAAAAATGCAACCTCGGTGAGGTCAGAAGCGAAGATGACCCAGTCGAAGAAGAATAATGTGAAGATAGTGAACCTGAGTAGAGGGTCCAGGCCCGCTGAAATTAAGAGTCGGAAGGTGGATGCAACTGTGCTGAGCAGAAGTGAAGAAGGATGTGGACAGACTGAGGACAGGAGTAGAGCGTCAAGTTGTCCACGAGCACAGAAACATAGGGATAATGAAATAAAGTTGTTTGAGATGTCAAGAGTTAACACATTTTACGAGAAGTCTGAAGTTTCTCGTGTGCTGTCGAGTGTAATACAGTGCTTGAGGAACCTTTAAGGGAACGAGGAAGAGTTGAAGGAGGAGAGATGGAGTTGTGTAAAGGTGAGAAGTGTGAGAAGAAGATGATGGTGCAGGCGTGGAGGAGTAGAAAAAAGCCGAGGATTCGATGGAAGTCGAAGAGGATGAAGTCTCGGATAAATGAGGAGACGAGAGAAGAGATCGTCGGTGAAGACAAGAAAGTGAAGCATGATGACAAGAGACGGAAGCATGATGGCAGTAGATGGAAGCGTGAAAACGACAGAATGAAGAATGTTGATGTGAGACTGAAGTGTGATGGTGACAAACCGAAACACGAGGACGACAGAGGAGGAACAGATGGTAGATGTCTGTCTCTGAACGTGAAGAGTGCAAGAAGAGGAAGAAAAGGTGGAGGAAAACAGCAAGCAGAGAGGACTGATGGAGCAAAGGTGTCCAAGGGGGACAGCCAAGCCAAGGTGTGAAAAAAGTCGGATCGTTTAGGAGAAGACCATGTTTTTTGGCGAATTTTGAGCCAGAGGTTGCAAGTGGTAACCATTTTTTTGCAACGGGTTATTTGCAGACTCCTGGAGGGAGTACGTAAACGGACAAACTGGTCGAACAAATTGGTAAAAGGACAAGACAATGTAGTGGCTGATGCATTATCCTGAGCCTAGCCACTGGAATAACTCTCAAAAATAAGGTGAGGGGAATGTTATGATCTCGGGCTGCCTGAGAAACGAGTCTACCCCTTGAGAGTTATTCTGCAAGACTAGACCTAACTTAGAGGTCAAAGAGATATAGATACGGATATATATATGTTAAACACTTGGTTAGATTTGACAAGTAGTTTAAAAGTATGGGCAGTGAAAAAGAATATAAATAAATGATTTGTCATAAGATGTAGAGACTTTGCTGGAGGCGTCAGGCTCGCTTTCAGAGGGTCTTGACCTCACTTGAGCTGCAGAAATCGTGAGGGGAGGTCGCGCTCCGTTGAGCCCCTGTGGAAGAAGAACCCCTGATTGTCATACCTTCAAGAAGTGGACGGACGTTTCCACTGTGGAATAAGTCTGGAGACGTGTCAGCTCAACTCGTGAACTACAGAAAGAGCGTGGAGCAGTTTTTAAAGCAGTTCTGTGGGCAGCCTAGGGCGCCCTGTGTCGCCGCCCAACCAGCGGGCGTCAGCGAGCGATTCGAATTCTGTGGTTTGTCTGGGGAAGGAGTTGCTGAGAGAACTTCGAGTTCAGTAGAGGGAGTTAGTAGACAAAACTCTAAGGCAGTTGAAGGAGCAGTTTACTCTGAGGAAGGGTAGCCCCATAGTGTGGAGTAGGACCTCAAGCTGTGTGAGGAGGAGCAGTGAAGGGAAGTTTCACATGCTTCTGTAATACCAGTGGTGAAGCATCATTGCTGTTCAAGGAAAACTTCATGGTGCAGCAGCCTGGAAGAGCTGTAGAGGATCCTGGTAGAGAATTGTGGAGGAACCTGAAGACGTTCAGCATAGTGAGCCTATAGAGATAGAGATGATGTTCTTATTGTCTACTTATATGGAGTTGATAGAGTGTTTGAGTGTCATTGGCGTGCACGACACAGTGGGAGGCGAGTGATTGGATAGTTTTGTATCAAGGAATATTATACTGATGTTTATAGTATTATAGCCATAGGCTGAGTTACCTGTATATAGTTATACACTTTCTAGGGCTTATAGTGCCATATTGTATTTCAAGATTTAACCCACTTGGTGAGGTTGGTAGCATAAGTGGCGAGCCAGGAGTTGGGTTACCACTTGATAAGCAGCTGATAGAGCCCTGATGGGATTGGATAGCAACTTGGCTATAATAGCATAGAATGTTGGAGTTGTTATTATATCATGTATGTGTGCTGTATATGTTCTCTATCCATTAAATTAATATAATCAAAAAGTGTTTGCCCTAGTCCTAGTGAGGCATCCCAGAAAGTAGAAAAGAAAGAGAGAAAAAGAGAAGGAACCACAGATGTGGACAGGGTGGAACAGAATTATAATTCAAAGAAAGGGGATTGAGGAGGTCATACCAAAATAAGGAGAGAATAGGGAGTCAAAGTGGATCGAATTGGGTGTGTACACGTGACAACAAGGCCAGTGTTGGAGACACACTCCCCTAAATGTGTGACTCTGAGCTCCTCTCCAAGAGCAGGAAGCATACAGGGTGATCTGATCAAAGTACAAGCACTACAGGTTTAGGTTGGTTGTACGGAAGGGACTTACGCACCTACCTACAACAACAACATAATAATATTCGATTATAATAGTTCGATAATAAAATACTTAGTGGGATGGACAAGGTGGAAATAGAGGAAATGTTTACAATGAGTAACAATAGAACAAGGTGGCACGGATGAGAGCTTGAGACTCAGATGTGTCATAGCGATGTTAGAAAATTTTCTTTTAGCATAAGGGCAGAGAGTAAATGGAATGACCTAAAGGAGCAGGATGTAGAGGCTAACTCCATTCATAACTTTAAATGCAAGTATAATAGAGAAATAGGTCAGGACTCATTGCATTAATTAAATAACCAAAGGCTAGAAAAGTGGGGTACAAAAAGCTACAGCTCGATACTGCAGGCTCAAATACGTTAGTACAAATAGGTGAGTACACTATAAACAAAATAAAAGTGTTTGTGGAGACAGAAAGGTGTAGCTGCAGACTTGAGCCTCCCATTAACTCTTAGAGTCATCACTGAAAAAGAGGAAGTTGCCAAAGGAATGGAAGACAGCCAATGTAGTGCCAATGTGCCAAAATGAAAGGACACAGGAGCCACTGAACTACACAGTAACTTCATTATAGACCATTTCAGTTAGGCGCTACAAAAGCTTGCAAGGAGACGTCTCATGAAACACTTAAAAAATTAAGATTTCTCTCAAAATATCAGCAAAAATTCAGTTAAGCCAGATAATGTCCTACGAGTTTATAAGCGTTATGTTTGGATAACAATTATAAAAATATGGGAAGAAGGGTTAGCTCCAGTATTGGCATTGATAATCAACAAACGTGTAACACAGTTCCATTTATTAGGTCCCAATTCCAAAATTGAAGACCAGGATGTCATAACTAAAGGAGTGCTGGTGTGGGGGATAGAACATATCATTGGTTGAAAACAGAGGGTAATGCTGAAAAAAGAGAAATCAGCGGCGAACAGTTGCAAGTATTAAAAAACGCAAAAAAAAACGCAACTCACACCCCGTGAGTTCATTTCGGGGTCATATAGATTGTGATATATATCATCAAACTGTCAGAAGAAAGTCTTAAGTATCGTTGTTTGTGGATTTTGCATAATTGCTGCGATTTAGAAACGAATACATTTGAGGGAGAGTATGAGGAGATTTAGTTGCGCTCAAGCAGAGGTCGGACAGATGGTCACTTTCCTTTAACACTGACAAATGCAAAGATCTGAACATATGTGAAACGAAGAGAAGGCACGAGGAATACGCTAGAAAGATATTTTTTGATTCTGTTAACACAGAATCTGCTTGGATGGTATTCATGCACATGGACAGATAATTTTCATCAAAGTTGTGAGAAACTTTAGGTGACCAAAAGACTAATATCTAGGCAACACAGTGTCCCGGACTTACTAATGTTCCACAGTCACATCCATATTGATTTGCTCTCCAATTTTATCTTTAGAGCGTTCGATTATTTACTATATTCTTTCAAAATTAATACTCCCATCATAATAATAAAAGAAGAAAACTAATTAAGTGAACAGTAAAAGAAGCGGAAGCTGAACTATCGGTGGAACTCTGGACTGTAAGGCCGTGGAGGACGCGCCCACAGCTGAGCTACGACGTCTTCTGATTACTCTTTCATAAACACAGCTATTATCATGCATAAACACCAAGAATCTAATAAGAAAAATTAAATCTAGAAATTACCTGAGTGTAGTTACAGGATGAGATCTAAGCTCGTGGTATCCCGTCTTCTCAGTACTCTGTCGTATAACTCTTTGAAACTACAGACGGTTTTGGCCTCAATCACCTTCTCACTTAGCTTGTTCCAATCGCCTACAACTATGTTTGCAAAAGAAAACTTTTAAATGTGTTTTTCATGTACCTTTGTTTCCTTAGATTCAATCTGAAAAATATTTTGCTTGTTTTTTATTAAACAAGGTCTCCCTATATCTCTATAAGTGAATAATTGAAGTGAACTATTTATGCTTTCGCTGTAAAAAAATTATTAACAAGTTAAGTTTATGTTAATATAAATAAATTAACTGTAGCTTAAATTAGTATATATATATATATATATATATATATATATATATATATATATATATATATATATATATATGACTAATACAGGTTCCTGTCCGGAAGTTCGGACAGGTTCCTGTCCGGAAGCGGAGGAGCTTCAAGAGATCCATAACCTTTAGGCATTTGTCTTGTATGTTTTGTAACCTTTAAATACACAATAAAGCATAAAAAAAGGAAGGGGGTGGTAGGAGAAAAGCACACAGAAACTGTATTGGAGGGGACCTACATTCCCTCCAATGCGTTATGTGTGATTTCCTCCGAGGCTATGGGTCCCCCTTCTTCCAGCCAGAGGAGGTACTCCCTTCCCTATTTATATATATATATATATATATATATATATATATATATATATATATATATATATATATATATATTGTGACGGTAACGAGTTGGAAATGGTGGTCGGCAGTCTTCCAACTAGCAGGTGTCAGTGCTGGGCCACATATAATATATAAAAAAAGAAAAGGAAAAAAAAAAGAAAAAAAAGAATGACTGCGTGATTTGGTAATCTGTGGTAAGGTTGGAAAGACTAAAAGCAATAATAAAAAATATGGATTTTAATAACAATAAAAACAGAAATTGAAATAAATGCAAAATCTTGGCTTACTGGCAAAAATTATAAACAATATAAACATGAAAATAGATTACGTTAATGGGGAGGAGAATTGATATACAAAAGTAAGTAAAATATGAATGCTGGAATATATGCACTAACTATGAACCTCTATTTGACCACACAGAGTGAGTCACTTAGGAGTTCACAGCTTGCGAGCACACAATATTCTGGCTGGCAGAAACGCAAGGGACTCCAACAATAACTGGTGAGGTCTTGCGATTGGCGGGGAGCCGGAGTGGAGTGTTGGTTGGCGGCCAATGAGGAAGCTGGATGGCCGCAGTCGCTCGTTAGGCCGTTGAAGGGTTCGGCGCATCGACCAGGTGCAGCAGTGGGGGGGAAGGAGGGAGTTGCTGGTACGTGTGGCTAACATATACGTTTAGCCACTACAAAACGTATCTTGTAGATTGATGAGGACAGGCGTGATTCGCAGAAATAGCAGGCTAAATCTCTGATAAGAGATTATCGTCACAACTCTCCCCCGAAGCCTGCCGTTTCGGGTGAATCACGTCCACTGGAGGTAGAGTGGGAGGTGGAGCTGCCTCTACCTCATGCACTCTGGAGAGGGCATCAGCGATGATGTTATCAGGCCCCTTGATGTAGCAGATCTTTAAGTTGAAGCCTTGAAGATATAAAGCCCATCGCAGCAGACGTTGGTTATTAAATTGGGCTTGATGTAAAAATCTCAGAGGGTTGTGGTCCGAATAGATGGTAGTGGACCTATATTAACGAAAATAGATTACGTTAAGGGGAGGAGAATTGATATACAAAAGTAAGTAAAATATGAATGCTGGAATATATGCACTAACTATGAACCTCTATTTGACCACACAGAGTGAGTCACTTAGGAGTTCACAGCTTGCGAGCACACAATATTCTGGCTGGCAGAAACGCAAGGGACTCCAACAATAACTGGTGAGGTCTTGCGATTGGCGGGGAGCCGGAGTGGAGTGTGTGGTTGGCGGCCAATGAGGAAGCTGGATGGCCGCAGTCGCTCGTTAGGCCGTTGAAGGGTTCGGCGCATCGACCAGGTGCAGCAGGGGGGGAAGGAGGGAGTTGCTGGTACGTGTGGCTAACATATACGTTTAGCCACTACAAAAACGTATCTTGTAGATTGATGAGGACAGGCGTGATTCGCAGAAATAGCAGGCTAAATCTCTGATAAGAGATTATCGTCACAACTCTCCCCCCCCCGAAGCCTGCCGTTTCGGGTGAATCACGTCCACTGGAGGTAGAGTGGGAGGTGGAGCTGCCTCTACCTCATGCACTCTGGAGAGGGCATCAGCGATGATGTTATCAGGCCCCTTGATGTAGCAGATCTTTAAGTTGAGCCTTGAAGATATAAAGCCCATCGCAGCAGACGTTGGTTATTAAATTGGGCTTGATGTAAAAATCTCAGAGGGTTGTGGTCCGAATAGATGGTAGTGGACCTATATTAACGAAAATAGATTACGTTAATGGGGAGGAGAATTGATATACAAAGTAAGTAAAATATGAATGCTGGAATATATGCACTAACTATGAACCTCTACTTGACCACACAGATGAGTCACTTAGAGTTCACAGCTTGCGAGCACACAATATTCTGGCTGGCAGAAACGCAAGGACTCCAACATAAACTGGTGAGGTCTTGTGATTGGCGGGGAGCCGGAGTGGAGTGTTGGTTGGCGGCCAATGAGGAAGCTGGATGGCCGCAGTCGCTTGTTAGGCCGTTGAAGGGTTCGGCGCGTCGACAGGTGCAGCAGTGGGGGGGAAGGAGGGAGTTGCTGGTACGTGTGGCTAACATATACGTTTAGCCACTACAAAACGTATCTTGTAGATTGATGAGGACAGGCGTGATTCGCAGAAATAGCAGGCTAAATCTCTGATAAGAGATTATCGTCACAATATATTATATATATATATATATATATATAATATTATATATATATATATATTATTATATATATATATATATCTATATATCTATATATATATATTTATTGTGACGATAATCTCTTATCAGAGATTTAGCCTGCTATTTTCGTATTTCATCACGTCCTCAACAATATGCAAGATACGTTTTGTAGTGGCTAAACGTATATATCAAGACAGCCACACGCACCTCAACTCCCTCCTCCCCCCTCCCAGCACCTGCTGCACACCTGGTCGACGCGCCGAACCCTTCAACTGCCTAACTAGGACTTGCGGCCGTCCAGCGTTCTCATTGGCCGCCAACCAACACACCACTCCCGTTCCTCGCCATCACGATCGTCGCCAGTTATTGTTGGAGTCCCTTGCATTTCTGCCAGCCAGAATATATCTCGTGCTCCTGCTATGAACACCTGAATTTGACCCACCTCGTGTGATCAAATAAGAGGTTCTTAGCTAGCGCATATATTCCAGCACCATTTTATTTTGTTAACGTAACCAGTTCCCCCCTTTTCACTTTGTTATAATTTTATATATTTTTCCTTTACATTATTGTGAAAGCCAAGGTATCGTCTTTATTTTATTTTGTGTTTCTAGGTTAAAGTAAAGTATTTTATTATATTTTGTGTTTTGTGTATCTTGCCTTACCACAGATTATCAGACAAGCAGTCACTCTTTTTTTTTCCTTTTTTTTTATTTTTAATTTAGTATATGTGGCCCAGCACTGACACCTGCTAGTTGGAAGACTGCCGACCACCATTTCCAACACGTTACCATCAGAATATATATATATATATATTATAATATATTATATATATATATTATATATATATATATATATATTATATATTATATATAAATGTTGAGGTCAATGACATTATTAAGAGAAGCCTTACCACAGCCGGTTGTCCAGCAGAGAGAGAGCCCCGTTACCTAATGTCCCGCAACTCTGATGAGCCTGTTGGTCGCCCAGACGGAATCACGGTGAACCCCTGGAAGAATGGTAGACAGTTGGTGTGGGACTACACTTGCGTTTCAACTGTAGCCAATACCTATGTTGACTTCAGTGCTACTCAAGCAGGAGGAGCTGCCAATCACTGGGAAGTGGCCAAGTCACGTAAATACAGAGACCTTGAGCACCACTACAATTTTGTCCCCATTGCCTTAGAGACACTTGGTGCCAGGGGTAAAGTGCTTGCTAGCTTTTTGAAGGAGTTGGGTCTAAGCTAATCGAGACAACTAGAGACCCTAGGGCTGCCAGTTTCTTTTTCAGCGCCTTAGTGTGGCAATCCAGAGAGGAAATGGCTCACTGCATCCATGGTTCCTGCCCGCCTTCTGAGGAGCTGGAGGAGCTATTCAACTTGTGACAAGCAGCCTTGTACCCTGCATGTAATCAATATTGTAACTTTTTTTGTGTAATGACATTTTTCA
>WNGS01128377.1:0-2500 GCA_020271785.1 Procambarus virginalis
GCTCGGGTTCGGGTTCTTGGTGAACTGGAGGAAGTCCCATCTGGTTCCCTCTCAGGTTTGGACTTGGCTGGGTCTCGTTTGGGACTCTCGCACCTCCTCCTTGTCTCTCCCTCCGGAGTCTCTCCAGCGGCTGCGGTCCCGCCTTCGTCTGGTTCTGGTGGCCCTCGGGTCACCCGGCGGTTGCTCGAGGGGCTGTGCGGGAGCCTGAACTTCGCGATGCTGGTCTACCCGCCGGGTCGGGTTTGGCTTCGTCGGCTGTTCTGGTTCCTTCGGGGTCACCCCTTCCGCCTCTCTCGCGATCGCAAGGTTCGACCCCGGGGGCCTTGCGTCGGTTGCTGCGTCACCGGCTTCCTCTTCGGGTTTTTCGGGGTTCGGTGCCATGGCGCCTTCCCGAGCCCTCGCTCGATGTGTACACGGATGCGTCGTCTCTAGGCTGGGGTTTTGTGACCATGCTCACCAGGCCGGCCAGGGGCGTTGGGTCCGTCCTTCCGTCGAGCTCACAGCACGGTGCGGGAGTTCGCGGCGGTGTGGTTTGCTCTTCGGAGTTCGGGTGGCCCCGGATCAACGATCCGGCTCCATTCGGACTGCTCTCCGGTGTTCATTGCCTGAACCGCGGGGGTTCGATGCGGTCCTTGTCTCTTTGGGGTTGGTCGCTTCGGGTGACTCGTCTGCTGAGTTCTCGGGTTTGGCTCTCCTGGCTGTTCACGTACGGGGCGTGTCCAACGTCTTGGCGGACGCCCTGTCTCGCTTCGTTCCCCTCTCCACGGAGTGGACGGTCGACGACGAGTCCTTCCGCTGGCTTTGCCAGACGTTCGGGCGTCCCGAGGTGGACCTCTTCGCGTCGGCGTGGTCGCGGCGTCTTCCCGTGTATGCGGCGCCCTTCCCCGATCGCGAGGCCGTCGGGTCGACGCCTTGCGGCTCGACTGGTCGAGGTGGAGGTTCCTGTACCTCTTTCCCCCGGTTCAGCTGTTGCTCCAGGTCCTGACTCGCTTAGAGACTTACCAGGGAGAGTTGTCCTTCTGGCCCCTTGGTGGCCGGCCCAGCCTTGGTTTCCGGTGCTGGTTGCTCGGTGTCCGAACCCGAGGGTTTTTCCGCGGCTCCGCCTCTTTCAGCAGATCGGGCCGGTACGTCACGTGGCTGGTTCGATCTTCTCCTCGAGTCTTCGCGTATGGTATTTTTGACTCGAGTTTATCATCATCTCTATGGTGATCAGGTGGCCTCCTTGTTGGTGTCTCACCTGCGGGCTTCCTCTCGGCGGCAGTATGAAGTTTCCTGGCGGTCCTTCTCTTTCTTTTTGCGTCTTCGTCGTGTTCATTCCTTGTCTGTTCGGGTGGTCTTGTCCTTCCTCTCGTGGTTGTTTCAGGACCGTCATCTTATGCCTAACACTGTCGCCTCCTATCGTGCGGCGCTGGCGGAGCCGCTTCAGCTTGCTTTCGGTATCGATGTCACGTCTGCGCCTTTCGCAAGCTGTCTCGTGCTTTGTTTCACCTCCGGCCTGCTCATGCGCCGCCTGAGCCGTCCTGGTCTTTGGACAGGGTGCTCGCTTTCCTTTCGTCTCCTCGTTTCGTTGTGGCCCCTTCGGTCCGGGATTGTTTTTCCAGGCTCTTTTCTTGTTGGCTTTGGCCTCTGGGGGTCGGGTCGGGAGCTTCATGCTCTCCTCCGGCGCAGGGGCTTCTGCTCTTTTGGTCGTGGTGATAGTTTTGTTCGCTTGCAGCCGTCTCCTTCTTTTCTGGCAAAGAATGAGACTGCTGCGTTCCGGAGGGGTCCGTGGGTGGTTGATGCTTGGTTGGTCAGGCCGGGGGTGCATCATGTTTTGTGTCCGTTGCGGCGCTTCGCCGTTATTTGCGCGCCACGGCTTCTGTGTCCGGGGACGCGCTTTGGGTTGATCCGGTTTCCCTTCTTCCCTGTTCGCGGGTGCGGGTCTCTCAGGTCGTCCGCAGGGTTATTAAGTCTAGCCAGCCTGCGGTCTATCCCCGTCCATGACGTTCGGAAGTTCGCGGCGCTTGCTGCCGTCTTTGGGAATATGTCTTGGTCTGATATTCGGGCGCGGGGTTTTTGGCGGTCGAACAGGGTCCTGGCTGCTCGTTACCTTGTCAATGTCCCTGTGCCCCGGCGGGCCTGTGTTGCGTTGGGTCGGCGGTTGCAGCCCGTTGTCTCGGCTTCGAGTTGAGGAGTGAGCGACGACCGCCTCCCGGGTAAGTCCCTCTCTTTTTTCCGTCTGTGGGTAGTTAGCTCCGGGGAGCCGACGGGGCTCCCCCCAGAAAACCAGCGTTGAATGTAATGAAACGCCATTTTCTGGGTGAGTCCCGGAGGCTCCCGGCATCCCTCCCTCCCTCCGGTCGGCGGTTTTTTCGCGTTTTTGACATCCAGCCTCAAGAACTGAGGTGGGTAGCCGGCGCGGAGGGTCTGGGGCTCCCCCTTCCCCTCCCGGGGAGGGGGGAGCTGCGCAGACAGCGGCGCGGCAGCGTGTGACGTCACACTAGTTTGCTCGTTTTTCTTT
>WNGS01128377.1:7500-11044 GCA_020271785.1 Procambarus virginalis
ACACACACAAGATACAATAATGACTCCAACACTAAGCTGCTATAGTCAGGTTGCAATTCAATACAATCAAGACTTTATCAGCTGTTTTTACCAAGTGGTCACCCAACTCCTGTGTTGGACGCCAGTTAGGTGCCAGACACATAGGGTGACCTATACCCTCTTAAGCTAAACAACTTAATAGGTATCAACAACGTGGTCAGCAGATTTGAATGCAATCTGCTCTACGCTGCAGAGCTCAGACCAGCAGAGACGGCCTGGGCATCGAAGCGTCCACACGTGCTCCCTTCACACACTAGCTTCTAGATCCTGGCCCGTGTACAAGATATATATATATATTTATAATAAAACTAAGGAAAAGCAGTGGACGTTTGGTACTCCAATTCCTGCCTGCTACCGAGTAAACTCCAGACCATACTAATCATCCTACAACAACATCGTCCGATGTAACACCTGACTTGCCACTTACACTATCAGCCTCACCAAGTGGGTAAATCATGCGGTACAATATGATATGGCACTACCAGCTCTGGAACATATAAATATCTGCAGGAAATTCAGCCTATGGCTATAATTCTATGTACATCAACATAAATATTCCTTAGCACAAGAATGATAACCAATCACCCCATCAGTCCTAGAACATAAATATATATCTCTGTAGGTACTCCAGCCTATAGCTGTAACTCTATATAAACTCCAGTGTAAGTGTTCTTTAGCATAGAAATGATAATCAGTCACCCACCTTTCACTGTGTCTTGCACGCTAACGATTACCAAACACACTACCACTTCCTACAAGTAGTCAACAAGAACTTCCCTTCGACATCTGGAAGTTCACTACCCTGACATCATCAGATTCTTCCGGGTTTATCTACCAGGATCCTCTGCAGCTCTTCCAGGCTGCTATAATATGAAGTTTTCCATAGACTCTAATGGTGCTTCACTACTAATTCCACAGAAGCATGTGAGACTTCACTCCACTGCTCGTCTTCACACAGTATGAGGTTCCAATTCCTCACTATGGGGCTTGCTCTTCCACAGAGTACAACATCTACTCCTACAGGCTTGAAGTTCCAATCATCAACTTCTTCTCTGGCCTCAGAGTAATCCTATCAACTCCTTCCTCAGAACAAACCTGCAACTCAATCGATATGCCAAATAAAAATGTTCCATCTTAAACACATAACTGAAATGAATCACACACAATAAATGTTTCACTTGACATCTCCCTGCTTTCTACATGCTGTGAGGTGGCTCCCCCACGTTTGGGCCGGTCCATTTTCTGCCCTCCCCGGGAGCCCTCCGCTTCCCTGGCGGCCTTCTCACTCAGTCGCCCACCAGTGGCCGAGTGGATGGACGTCGTTCCGCCCTCCAGGATGTTCCTCCATCTTTACTCTCTTATTTTTGGCCTTCTGCCTCATCAAAACATGCCTAACGTACTCACAAACACTTGCTATGATTGCTGGGCACATGATCATATACAGACAATCACTGTTAAACTGGTTGAAAAAGGCTTCCACAGAGTTAGATGTAAAGGGGGCGCTTGCTGGCCTCGGCTTCAGACGTTGATGCGCTCCTTAGCCCACCAAATTGTGCTATCCACTCAGCTACCAGACCAGACCCGTGTGTGTGTGTGTGGTGTACTCATCTAGTTGTACTTGTAGGGTACTAGCTTGATCTTTCGGCCCGCCTCTCAACTGTCAATCAACTGTTACTAACTACTAACTAATATAATATTTTCCACACACACCACACACACACACCACACACACACACACACACACACACACCACACACACACACTTGGCACCACGGGGGGTGGGCCTGGGCTCCCACTAGCACTCGGCTACTAGGGGCTCAGAAGGCAGAACACTCAGCCCCTCCGACTCCCGGGATCCACTGGGGTGTCCTGGTCCCAAAGGAGAGGCCCAACAATGCCCACCTCCGCAGTTTGCTCCCAACACAAAAGGGGGTGCCACTGATTCACCCTGGGAGCCTTTCAGTCAAAACACAGGGAAAACTGTTGTTAACAGTTCGGCCTAGACCCGTGGAGGAGTGAAGGAAGACTCAGGCTTACCTTATAACAATAACCTCCCCGAGTTGCCTGCCAGACAAAAGGTTGCAGGAACTCCTTTCCCGCCTGTCTTCTCTATCTTCTTCTTAACAAGGTCGCCAGCTGGGTTATTATATCTGCACCCCAGCGATGCAGTTCAGTGGGTGTATTATATTGTTCGTTGCCAGAATGTTGCTACTCCCATAGATCTGCTACTGAACTGTCAGCCCAGGGTACTCTCCCATGAAGGTCTGTGTGACTTACCTCTCTGTAGCCACTACGTTACTAGTTGCCACCATTCAGGCACTGATACTGATCGAATGGCTAAGGGAAACTTTTATATAAGTCTGTGCTGTTTTTACCACTCTCCAGGACATAAAAACTTCTATAGAGAACGTGGTGTTTTCCTAGATGGTACTATGATAACCTTCGTGTATGCTCTTAGAGAGATATTATAATGGAGGCGCACTTAAACACAATGATAAAATGTGTGAATTTACTGACACTTATTGACACCAATTACTGATCACACATACAATCACAAGCAATACATGAATATGAAAATAAGGATAATAAATCTGGAGATCGTCAGCAACTCTTCTTCCACGACCTCCAACACTCCTTCAACTGGGCAGAAATAGACAGAGTCACACACTCCACAGAAGGGCCTCTTCACGCGGACCTCTTCTTCACTGTCCTGCCGTCCACACACACTGTCCTCTCCAACATTCCTGGACACAAGCTGCCCTGCAGCCATTCTACTACTAAAGTATTAATGTCCTATTACCACACACATAAGTGAATATTGTGGCCTATCTAGCCTACTCACACAAGAGGTAATGGGAGGGAAAATGATCTACCTTTACATTCCTGGCTCACGACGCCTGTCCCTCGATGGTGTGAGGTTCCTACGCTTCCTGAGTCGATCCTTGACGATCCAGGAACGTTCCACAGGTCCTCAGGTGTCGTGAAGCCTTCGCGTCTCGCCGTTCCAATCCCTGAAATTCAACTATCCCAATCCTGGTTCACCAATGGGCCTGAGCTAATCACTATGTTTAAACACTCGCCCTTCCACAGGCGTTGCTCCTTGTCCTAGACGGTGTCGTCCCTCAAAACCCTCAGTGGATGTGACCCGGTCACATGTAGGCCTGCCCCGCCACACCTTCCAGGCCCTCAACGTCCAGCGTCGCCGCGACTATTTCCAAGTTTGGCACTCCTTTGCTCAATGAACTTGGTTCCTTTTTGCTTCCCAGAAGCGCGGGTCTCCATTATATAAGGTGGGCTGCGATGGCTAGCTGCTATCCATATAGAAAGGCTGTAGAGCCTACAAATCCTTGAGAGCTGACCGAGGTGCGTCCTCTCAGCCTCCAATAAGGTCAGGTCAAATCTGACGTTGGCGCCGCCGGGGCACTCGGTGACGTCAGGGGTGCTCTGATTGGTCGCCCGTGCCTCAAGTCAGCCAATCACACAACGGCTAAGCGTCCCTTCCAAA
>WNGS01128381.1:0-11646 GCA_020271785.1 Procambarus virginalis
CGTTGCAGCCCTGGATCGAGACACTTACAAGCATGTTCGCAAGAGCATCATCGACATGGTGCTGGCAACAGACATGACCAAACACTTCGAGCACTTAAGCAAGTTTATCAACATGTCGGGCAGCAGCAAGACGCCAGTCAAGGATGATGACACAGCATCACTCGATGTGAGCATCCCCGCCTGTGATGTAATTTTATGCCTATTGTCAACATGCATTAGTGGGATATATATATCCTACAGCATATCTACATAGTGTATTTTTCTGATCATCATCATCTCACCGTTCATTGCACCTTGCCATCACTTTTGCCTATGCCTTGCCATCATCAACACCCCACCATCACTAGTATATTATCAATATGTTTCCATCATCCATTCTTTGTTATCACATCTCACTACCACTTTATCATCATGAATACCTCACCAATCATTAGCACATAATAGTTCAGTTTTTCACTCTTGCCAGCACCATCAGCAACAAAGCCATTTCATCAGCACAAATACTTATTTAACATAATTCTTCTGAAGATTACAAAAAATTTATAGGATAGGCTACTACTCATATTATTAACTACATTGTATCTGAATACCTCATATCTAATGGTACTCTCCATCCGACAAAGTATTTCAGCGGCTTCATGTATGAATAAATGTTCTCATAACTGATTTACCAAGGTGAGTGAGAGCTCTATTGATTTCTGGGTTAACCTGCAGTATATGCACTTGCCTCTTGCAGTCATCTCAAATAGTCCTTTGTATTTTTATGGAAAATTCCCCAACAAACAAAACACAGCATACTATGAATCTTATTAGCTCATAATCAGCCAAGTTTTCTATGCATAAGATGATAGGTTAGATTAGGTGTGTACATCTTAGTGCACCATTTTCTGAGGGGAGCCCCAGAGGTTCCCTGAAGCTATTACACTGATTAAGTGCTATAATATTAGGTGTCATCAGTTGCAGAGCTCTTATTGGCCTACCAAGGACCATGCACCAGTACCTAGCCCCCCCTCCCCCCTCAGAAAGGCAAAAGGTGCAATGGTCTGTGAACACTTTATATTTAGAATTTATCATCTTTGCCACCACCAGGGAAGCACCCAGAAAGATAGGCGAATCAAAACAAACTACAGCATGACTTAATAATGAGACTGAAGCCTCAACTTGCCAAAAAGAACTCTCAACAAAGAAAACAAACAAAATAAAATTTTGTGAAACCAGCCTCACCAGTTTGCTTCGACCCCCCTACTCGCCTAGGAAAGGAGGGAGGGGGCACCCTGTTGTAAACCTCTTCATGTCGGCATGGTCTCGGCATCTGCCTTTTCTGCGGTGCTGTTTTCCGGCTGCGAGGCCCTAGTGGTGAATGCTTAATTTGAGTCCTGGTGCGGCTGGAGTCTTCCAGGAAGTGAGTGATTCTGGCTCCATGGTGGCTAGCCCAGCCTTGGTTTTAGGCGCTGCTTGCTGTGTCCAAATTCAGGTATCTTTCTGCGGCTCTGCCTCTTTCCAAAAATCAGGTAATTACCTAAGTGTAATTACCTAAGTGTAGTTACAGGATGAGAGCTACGCTCATGGTGTCCCGTCTTCCCAGCACTCTTTGTCATATAACGCTTTGAAACTACTGACGGTCTTGGCCTCCACCACCTTCTCACTTAACTTGTTCCAACCGTCTACCACTCTATTTGCGAAGGTGAATGTTCTTATGTTTCTTCGGCATCTGTGTTTAGCTAGTTTAAATCTATGACCTCTTGTTCTTGAAGTTCCAGGTCTCAGGAAATCTTCCCTGTCGATTTTATCAATTCCTGTTACTATTTTGTACGTAGTGATCATATCGCCTCTTTTTCTTCTATCTTCTAGTTTTTGCATATTTAATGCCTCTAACCTCTCCTCATAGCTCTTGTCCTTCATTTCTGGGAGCCACTTAGTGGCATGTCGTTGCACCTTTTCCAGTTTGTTGATGTGCTTCTTAAGGTAAGTGATGTATCTCGCTGGTTCGATCTTCGCTGCTTTCCACATTTGGACTTTTTGAAGAAGGTTTATTGCCATTTGTATGGTGACCAGGTGGCTAGTTTGATGGCGTTCCACCTGCGGTCTTCTTCTCAGTGACAGTATGAGGTTTCTTGGCAGTCTTTTTGCCATTTTATCTCCCTTCATTGTTGTTTTCCATCTCTGACCGGGTTGTTTTGTCCTTTCTTTCCTGACTGTTCCTTAAAAATCAAATTAAAATATTTATTAAGATAAAAGTACATACATAGAAGATGAATTTCAAACATAATGTTGGATTTATAGATAGAGCTAGTACATACAATACCTAAAGCCACTAATACGCACAGTGTTTCAGGCAAGTCACGTCTTTAGTTGCGTCTTTTGCCAATTACTGTTGCTGCTTATTGTGCAGCAATAGAAGAGCCGCTTCTGTTCGAGGTTGACAGTGTTCCACCTTGATTCACAAGCTTTCTCCCGCTTTGGTGCACCTGCGGCCAGCTCATGCGCTTCCTGAGCCTACATGGTCTTAGAGCCGGGTTGTTTCTTTTCTTTCTACTGTTCGTTTTACAATGGCCCCTTTGGTCCGAGATTCCTTTCAAAGGGTTTGTTTTTGCTTGCCTTGGCCTCTGGTTGATTGGTGGGTAAGCTTCATGCTCTCCTCTGTTGCTGGGGGTTTTATTTTTCAGGTTTTGGTGATCGTTTTGTTAGGTTGCAGCCGGCTCCTTTTCTGGTGAAGATTGAGTCAGCAGACTTCTGAAGAGGTCCTTTAACCCTTCAATTGCGCATTGCATCATATGATGCTTTGACCGACTTGCAGTAAATTGCGCATCGCATCATATGATGCTTTGGGGTACTACGCAAGATTTAAACGGCCCGCGGATACACGGGGTTCACCACACAAAAATGGAATCAATACAGGAAGAGGCCAAACCCCCAAACATACAAACGATACAAAGATGCAAGAAACAACTACACAGCAGTGAGGAGAGAGGCAGAAAGAAATTTTGAAAAAGGGATTGCAGACAAATGTAAAACAGAACCAGGTCTATTCTATAAATTCATAAACAACAAATTGCAGGTAAAGGATAATATTCAGAGGTTGATAATGGGAAATAGATTCACGGAAAATGAAAAGGAAATGTGTGAAACACTAAACGAAAAGTTCCAAAGTGTGTTTGTACAAAATGAAATCTTTAGGGAACCAGACACAATAAGAATTCCAGAGAACAACATAGAGCACATAGAGGTGACTAGAGACGAAGTGGAAAAAATGCTCAAGGAGCTAAGTAAGAACAAGGCAGTTGGTCCAGATGGAGTTTCACCATGGGTTCTGAGAGAGTGTGCACCTGAGCTCAGCATTCCACTTCAGCTGATTTTTCAGGCATCCCTGTTTACAGGAGTTGTAGCTGATGTGTGGAAAAAGGCTAACATAGTTCCAATCTACAAAAGTGGAAGCAGGGAAGACCCCCTTAATTATAGACCTGTATCATTGACAAGTGTAATAGTCAAAATATTGGAAAAAATAATTAAAACTAAATGGGTAGAACACCTGGAGAGAAATGATATAATATCAGACCGACAGTATGGTTTTCGATCTGGAAGATCCTGTGTAACGAACTTACTCAGTTTTTATGATCGAGCAACAGAGATTTTACAGGAAAGAGATGGTTGGGTTGACTGCATCTATCTGGACCTAAAAAAGGCTTTCGACAGAGTTCCCCATAAGAGGTTGTTCTGGAAACTGGAACATATTGGAGGGGTGACGGGTAAGCTACTAACATGGATGAAAAATTTCCTAACTGACAGAAAAATGAGGGCCGTAATCAGAGGCAAGGTATCGGATTGGAGGAATGTCACGAGTGGAGTACCACAGGGTTCAGTTCTTGCACCGGTAATGTTCATTGTCTACATAAACGATCTACCAGAGGGATTACAGAATTACATGAACATGTTTGCTGATGATGCTAAGTTAATAGGGAAGATAAGAAACCTAGATGATTGTCATGCCCTTCAAGAAGACCTGGACAAAATAAGTATTTGGAGCAACACTTGGCAAATGGAATTTAATGTGAATAAATGCCATGTTATGGAATGTGGAATTGGTGAACATAGACCCCACACAACCTATAAATTATGTGAGAAATCTTTAAAGAATTCTGATAAAGAAAGGGATCTAGGGGTGGTTTTAGATAGAAAACTGTCACCTGAGGACCACATCAAGAACATTGTGCGAGGAGCCTATGCTACACTTTCTAACCTAAGAATTGCTTTTAAATACATGGATGGAGAAATACTAAAGAAATTGTTCACGACTTTTATTAGACCAAAGCTGGAATATGCAGCGGTTGTATGGTGCCCTTATCTTAAGAAGCACATCAACAAACTGGAAAAGGTGCAACGACATGCCACTAAGTGGCTCCCAGAAATGAAGGACAAGAGCTATGAGGAGAGGTTAGAGGCATTAAATATGCAAAAACTAGAAGATAGAAGAAAAAGAGGCGATATGATCACTACGTACAAAATAGTAACAGGAATTGATAAAATCGACAGGGAAGATTTCCTGAGACCTGGAACTTCAAGAACAAGAGGTCATAGATTTAAACTAGCTAAACACAGATGCCGAAGAAACGTAAGAAAATTCACCTTCGCAAATAGAGTGGTAGACGGTTGGAACAAGTTAAGTGAGAAGGTGGTGGAGGCCAAAACCGTCAGTAGTTTCAAAGCGTTATATGACAAAGAGTGCTGGGAAGACGGGACACCACGAGCGTAGCTCTCATCCTGTAACTACACTTAGGTAATTACACTTAGGTAATTACCTTCATCAGGGCTCTTGTAAACAGACGCCATTTTAAAAAAAATCGTGGGCCAAACTTCCGGGTGTTAGGGGCCTCAGTATTGAGTAAGCTACCAAGCTGACGCACGCAGCATGAGCTCACAGCACTGCTGTTCAGCTTGTGACCACAGCATCGCCTAAAAATGCCATAATATACTTGTTCATGCTATTATGTAGTGATAATATTATTACAGAAGACCCCTGACTGTGATAAAACTGACCAGGGTTCTGATAACAGCAGGATTGTGGTGATATTTAGCGCTGTGCGCCATGGAGGGAGGAGTAATGCTGTGGGAGGGAGGATTGTGGCGATGTTTTCTGACTGTGTGTGGCCACCTTTTATTGATTGCACTCACCATACCAGCTTAGTGGTTCGCTATGGTGAACACAAATGTAGATACTTATATATAACGTGTGTATAGAGGGTATAAACAGCAAGAGGAGTAGGTTGGGAGCCGCCATTTTGGTGAGGGAGGAGCGTCGTCTGCATGACTTACCATGTTGTTTACTGATGACCACGATGGTCTTTGGGCACCATACCAGTTTACTTGTACAAGTATGGTGAATAAAACAGGTAGATATTTATATATAATGTGTGTATATAGTGTAATAACACCACAAACAGTATTGTTGGAGGAGAAATATTAGTGCGTCTGGCCTTGAGGGAGGCAGCCATCTGTGAGGACTGTGTGAGGTCCTACGTCTTTGTGCCTTTACTCACCATACAAGCTTAGATGTACAGTTATGGTGAACAAAACATGTAAATACTTATATATAACGTCTGTATATAAAAGCAAAAACAGTATGGTGGGTGGAGAATGGTGGCAAGTCAGGTGAGGTGAGGTGAGGAGGGAGGGAGTGGCAGCCAGTGGCGGCCTGCCACTGCCACTCAGCATACCAACTTAGTGGTTCGTTATGGTGAACACGAATGTAGATACGTATATATAGCGTCTGTATATAGTGAATAAGGGCAAAAACAGTATTGTGGGAGGAGAATGTGGGTGAGTCAAGTGACTTGAGGGAGGGCGTGAGTGGCTGGCTGGTACACGGCGGTCACTCCTCGTTACTTTTTGACTCATAATAGCAACTTAGTGGTTCGTTATGGTGAACAAAACATGCAGATACTTACATATAACCTGTGTATATAGTGTAATAACCGACAAAGTATTTGTTCACTGTTTGATGAACATAATGGAATCAACAACATGCACACCATATTTTTGAGTACAGCGATGATTCACTAATTTTATTATATAAATATATCACACTACACACTATTGAATAATATTACAGCAAAAAACTACGAAAAATCAATCAGAGACATTGAAATAATTAGGTAATTATCTCTTTGTGGCAACTCTGGCCTGACAGCTGGCGATCAACAGACCGCCTGGGACGCACACTGAGTCAGCGCCTATTTTGTGCCAGACTTCCCCGCCCTATAGTAGGCAATATATGCCACTTACAATTTTTTATTATTTTTCCCGTGATCAGTGAACACAAATTAACAGGTTAGGATGAATTTTTTTTTTTTTGGCATGCGCCTGTGGGTGTCAAATGGTATATAGCTATGCGCCATTTAAGGGTTAAAGTGCTCAAATATTACGTTAACTCAGAAGTGAGCTATATTGAGCTCATTAAGCATGTTAAGTAACAATGCTTATGGTTTAATGGTAATGCATTAAACGAAAGGAAACCTAAGGTTGCTGAAAATTTAATTACTGCCACAATTAATCCTATTCAAAGATAATATGTAACATTTTCCCAACCTAAACGTTTCACGGGTTATTAGTTCTCTGTAGATTCACTTTCGTATTGGTAAGTTTGCAAGTTTGTTCGTGCTGCACTCCTACAATAATTAAGCAGAAATGAAAGAAAAACAGCTCAAACAAAAATTGATGCAAGTATTTTTCACTAATTCTTAGTGCAGAAATGTCGAATTAATAAGGTTTTCTTGGCAAACCTTAAGCGCAGGTATTGTGGACCTTGGTCCTAGTGAATTTACAAGTTTATAAGTTGCTTGATGACTTCGTGTTACTGCTAAATTCAGGAAATGCTAGATGCATTGGTGTGCTAGATTCTCTATCCTATATTATTGATTACCTAGGGAGTGCTTGATTCTCTAGCCTAATATTATTTATTACCTAGGGAGACTGAGTGTGGTCAATTATTACTCGTCGAGAATAATTCTAGGTCTGCAGTGGATTCAATGGCTTGGTCGCTGTGACATGTACTTGTTTAAGTACGGACCACTGGATTTCCACTGAGAGCTATAAAATATCTCGGTGAATACTAATTGTACTACATTCAGTCTGGGTTTATTACTCAGCTGTGTTTCTCATTTTAGCTTGCTGCTGGAGAATTGATTTACTGCTGATTTACTGCTGACTAATTTATTATTGTTGGCAGGCATAGGCTTCTTCAGGTTTAAAAGTTTGCCTGTCAAAAGTAGCCACCTGCAGATTGGAGCATATTCATGCCCAATCGTTTAACATGTCCAGTTATGAACTGGTAATAATAGTCTGCTCCCACTAGTACATTTACATTAAGGCGGTCAGACATTAACTCGCTGTCAGCCAAATTAATGTCACGTTCCTGCAGGAGGTGGGCTGTGTACCCCAGACCCTTAATATTTAGGTCAAAAGGTATTTGATCTACAACAATGGCTTGGATAGCCTTGACATGACTACCTAGTCGTACAAGTGGTTGAACTACTGAGTATTCTTGGGGTCCTCGATTTATCATGAACGCTGACAGGTTTAATTTTACCTGTCTGATTGGTTGTAAATTGAGTGCCTCTGCCGCTTTCTGAGTAATGAAAGTTCTCTGGGATCTTTGATCAAATAATCCACGAGTGGTGATCTTGACTCCTTTGTTCTTTACTTGAGTTGGGCAGTGGGCAAAGTTGCATCCACTTGAGATGCTGGTGAAATTACGCTGTACACATCTCGCACCTTGCAGCACTGTACTGGTGTAGATTCTCTACTTCCTATTCTAGGATTGACATAATTTGTCTTTAGAAATTTGCACAGTGCAGCATGATGCTTGCCCTGTCTACACCTATTGCAGGTGTTCAGTGGGGTGTTACAGCTATTAACATTATGTGATTTGAGACACCAAGTACATTTGTGTAACTGTTTGAGTCGTCTGACTCGTGTGTCTCTATTAGAATAATTAGTACATTTGTACAGAGAATGGTTTTGAGTGCAAAACAAACATGAACCCCATCCTACAGCTCATTTAGGGGTTACCTGTTTAGGTGAAACAGTAACTGCAGGTTGTGAAGGTTTTGCTGTTTGCATTTGCTTGTCATTTATTCTCTTGGGAGTACTTGGTGTACTCTGGAGAACAATTACTGGGCTCTTGGGAGTGCTCTTTGGATTATTAGGTCTCTTAGGAACACCTGTGGGGCTCTTAGGTCCCTTAGGAGCACTTATGGGGCTCTTAGGTCTTACTGATGAATCAGTTTTTGACCTGTTGTTATTACATTGATTATTAGTACCCTTATTACGTAGTGACAGTGTCACTTTAGGAGTTCCAGGTAAGGAAACTGATGTGGGTACAATTTCGGTGCATTCAGAAGAAGCATTAAGTGCCTGGTTTGCTGATTGATTGCTTATATTGCACAAACCTGCAAATATATCCTGCGTTGACAAGACATTACCATTCTGGTATAAATATAATTTAATGAGTGTGTCACCAGACAGTTTTCTCTGGATGAAAATTTTAGTCATCCACTCAGCAGTTGGGTGATCCATCTCTTTACTGAAGGAATTTAACAGTGACTCAAGCTGAAAACTAAAAGCTTGTAAAGAGTCAACTGATTGTTCTGGTGCAGATAAATCTAGTACAGTGGCACCTCGGAGCACGAGTGTCCCTGTATGCGAGTTTTCGGAATACGAGCAGGATTTCCTCGGAAAATATGTCTCGGAAGGCGAGGGTTACCTCGGAACGCGAGTTTGTTGATACACGTTCAGGGCGACCCAGCGCGTGGTGGTTCGGCGATCGTCGCCCCTCCGCCCCTCAGTTTACCATTGTCTCGCGCCCAGTGACTATCCCACATCAATTCTTCACCGGATTTTCAGTGTTTTGTTGGATTTTTGGTCATTTGACTATACAATTTGTTATTATATATCTCACCATGGGTCTCAAGAAAGCCATTGGTAAGGTTCAACCTAAGAAAATAGCTGTGAGTAGAGGCAGTAGAGGATGTCCCTTCTTGATTAAGAAAATGTGTGATGTATGGGAAGAACTGCAAAGTTTTGTTGAAAAAACTCACCCAGATAAAGCTGTAGCAGGCCGTTGCATTGACCTTTTAAATGATAATGTGGTGTCTTACTACAGACAAGTGTTAAAATGTAGGGAAAAACAAGTGTCTTTAGACAAATTCTTAGTAAAACAAGCAAGTCCTAATGGTATGCAGGCAAAATGTGCCAGAGTGTGCATACCAGTGAAGTCCTCACTGCCTGATGTGATAATGGAAGGGGACGCCCCTTCCAAACAGTAACTCCTCTCCTCCTCCCCCCTCCTCACCATCTTCCATACGCCTACAGCATTCAACAGCAAGGTAAGTAATAACTTGAACATAGTTTTGTAGGTTTATTTAGATGAATTAGGTATAAAATTTAGTTTGATGTTGGGTTTTTGGGGTAGTCAGGAACGGATTAATTTATTTCTCATTATTTCTTATGGGGAATTAGCTTCGGAATGCGAGTTTTCGGAATACGAGCCGTCTCCGTCTCTATGAGGAACGAATTAAACTCTTAAACTGAGGTACCCCTGTAATTGGTGTACAAGGTTTATAACAGTCTTCTCATTCTTAGCACTTACTCTAGAAGGCTGGTGAGTAATTATGACTATTACTTGTGTTGCTTAAGGCTTCTTGCTTAGCCTCAGCTTTAATTACAGCTTCGGCTGCTGCTGCAGCTTCAGCTTTATCATTTTCTGGTTCAGATTCACTGGCTATTGCAGCTTCACTAAGAGTTTCATCTGCAGCTTCACTTGTTTCTCTGGGTTCCTGTGAGGAGCTAGTTAATTCAGTAGCCTCATGCATTGAATTTATAGAATCCAGGGAATATTGAAAAGAGCTGTCTGAAAATTGATCACTCTGTAAATGAATTATTACGTGAAGTTATATTAGATGAGATGGTTGAAAATGAAGATTGAACTTCAGTTGTTGATCCTGTGTAGTGATCAGTATTGATTAGAGGATTCTCCTCATTTTGAGGTAGCTCATGTATTTCATCTGAGCTGGGTGCTTGCTTGGGTGTAGGTCTACTACAAAAATGTTCTAACTAATCAGGAACATTTTGTTGCAAGCACTTTGTTATAGTGATCTAACTTGTCTTGAATTATATCTTCATAGTTGGCAAGATCAGATTCTATCAGACTCGAATCATCTGGGTCAGTATTACTGACAAGGAGTATGTTCCTATAAGACTCGATTATATCCTTTACTTGGTCATATTTTTGGCTAGCCACCTTTGTGAAAATTTTTAGCCTGACGACGTCAACTGAGTTAGTCCTAAACAGTTGTCACATTTGTCAAGTAGTCTTGACAGTGATTTTGAAGACCTTTCAAGTATCTTCCAGTTTTTTCTGGAGTAGCCATTCTGGCAGTAAGTTTGAGCCTTATAGGCTTATATAGCTACTTGGACAGCTATGGTACTTGCTCCTTTATGTAGAGCAGGTATAATATTGGCAGCGTGATTTTTCTTGAGGCTGATTGTAATTTACCTCATTTGGAGGTTAGCTACCTACCTAATAATAAGTAAGTAAGATTTGAGTGGTGCCTCGGTATCACTACAGGTGTTCCTTAGCTTAGCTCTTCAAAATCAGCCTTGGATGGGTAGTGAACTTACAGTAACACTCAAAGATGTACATAGAAACATGTAATAAATGTAATCACACAATAAATGGTTAATCCCACCCATTAGGGTCAGCACTACTTAAAATAATAATGCATCAGCACTGTCTAACAGTACTAGTTAGGTAATAATCCTACCTATTAATGCAGCTAATAGTGTAGACTGAATTTGTACAAATCTTAGTACCGTGTCAGTCTGAAATATCCTACCTCTTGTTGGGTTGGTATAATAACTACAATAAATGTGGTGCAATAATGTGTAAAATAGTGCTATGTTTATGGATTTTGTAATTTTATATAATATATACACTGGTAGAAATTATGTGTATAAGAAATTAAATGAACACAAGAGTATTAATTGTGTTTGGCAAGTATTCTACTGCCATAAATAATATTTATCACCTGAATGTACTTTCTAATTGTGGAATATAATGTTATCAGGGTTAGTAATGATTAATAGATTTATGGATCAGTTATTTGTATTAGTATACTGAATCCTGAAATGTTATGAAATCACTGACTTGAGTGAATCAGTAACTACATTGAATTTAATTTATCTGGTTCGAAGTGACCAAAATGTTGGGTATCTGGGGCTTTAACTCATATATAAATTACTTGATTATTATGATTAACATAAATCAAAGGACCACCCACTTTTGAGAAAAGAGGGAAACGAATAATGGTGATATTAGATTGACACTATAGAACCAGTGCCTATGTACGATAATTAACTTAACAATCACTTGAAATAATGAATAGACTGTATTATTAATTATTAAAGTCAAAGCCTCAAATATCAACATTGGGGGGTTATTCTAGAAGTTCATATATATCTAGGAACCAGTGTGGTTCATCACTAGCTCATTAAGGAGTTAGTAACATGGCAAATCTGAAGTAAATATAGATTCAAAGATATGACATATCAAATAATGATATATTGAAAGATTATGAGATGTTGAGCAACAAT
>WNGS01128384.1:0-13583 GCA_020271785.1 Procambarus virginalis
GATGCCTGAAAGAAAGCTTGGAGGGCTTGAAAAATTGCAGAACGAAGCCTTGAGGATAATCCTTGGGTGCCCTCGTACCACAAAGATACTTAATATGAGAAAGGAACTTAATATTCTGAGCGTTGTTGATCGTGTTACTGAAATTAAGTGTCAATTGGTATAAAAATGCTTAGGCTAACTCATCCTAATCCTTGCACAGAAGCCCTTCAGAATTACTTTATTGAAGATCAGCATTGTTTCAAATGGATAACAAAAACTGGAACTCAACTCAGAATGTATCAGATTCATGATTTGTACCAAGAGAAACAACAACGGCACTTTCCTGCACTGTGGGAGGTTACACCCTTTCCAGTTTTAATCCCTCCCTTTCCACCAAGAAGCAAATTAGAGATCAGCCCAAGCTTCGTCTTGAGGCAAAGCTCAACGCCTTAAGCCATATTGATGCTGTGTCCACAGAGCATTCTCTCTCTCAAATCATATACACTGATGGTTCCCTACACCGCACCACGGGTGCAGCTGGAAGCGCAGTTGTTCTGACAATGGGCGATGGCTTGTACTTTGAGTGGGGAGTCCGTATAAACAACTGGGCCTCTACCCTTCAGACTGAACTATTTGCCTTGCTCCTTGCACTGAAATGTGTACAAGTCTCCAAACTTGATACATTAATTGTAAGTGACTCCTTATCATCCTTAAATGCTCTCAACTCTTTAAGACATAACTGTAACATGCTCGTGTCCGAAGCTAGACACAAATACAACAATATTATTAAGGATGGTAACAGAGTCCATTTCATGTGGTCTCCATCTCATGTTGGCCTCCGAATGCATGATAGAGCTGATAAGTTAGCCAAAGAATCTGCCTTTAAAGGAGCCATTGAGTTTAACCTTGGATTGTCAATGAGCAATCTGAGAGCAGCAGTACACCGAGAACTTCAACAAGATCTTGTAGATCTGAGACAAAGTGAAATTGACACCAGTAATTCCATCTATCATCACACTATCATGCAAGAGGAGCCCCATATCTATGGATCATCCAATAAAATCAGCAGACTTCTAGATGTTACTGCTGCTCGGCTTAGACTCGGTTACAAGTATCTCTGGGAATTCTCATTAACTGCTGATGTAGACCTAACCAAATGCAAACTGTGTCAACAAAATTATTCCCACACCCTCCGTCACTATGTGATGGAGTGCGAAAACATACGTGAATTTAGAGACAATTCTATTACCAATGTTCCAGGGATGTGTAAATATTTCATTCAAAATGATCTGCTACCAGAAATTTTAGCCAAATATCCCCAGTTTGCTAACTGTAGGTAGTAAATAAATAATAAATAATATGTTTATTCAGGAAAGGTACATACATAAAGAGATTTTTCATAAGTGGATCGATTTATAGATAGAGCTAGTACATACAATGCCTAAAGCCACTATTACGCAATGCGTTTCGGGCAAGAAAACATTAATATCTAAAACTTAATATTAATTGAGCAAAAAGAATAAAATGTTTTGAGAACAGATACAAATAAAGGTACAAAAAAAGGGGGGGAACATGACTGAAAAGCAGCACAAATACAATATGTAGACAAACAGCGTTGAATAAAAAAAAAAAAAAAAATAAGACATGGGTTGACAATAGAGGGGTAAGGTAGGTTACAGGGAGTTTATCAGGTAGTGTTTAGTTTTGATCTTAAACTGGTTGAGAGAGGTACAGTCTTTAACATGGTTGGGAAGGTCATTCCACATTCTGGGTCCCTTGATTTGTAGAGCATTTCTAGTTTGATTAAGTCGTACTCTTGGAATATCAAAACTGTATTTATTTCTGGTGTGGTGCTCATGGGTTCTGTTACAGCTTTCAATGAAGCTTTTGAGGTCAGGATTGGCATTACAGTTCAGCGTTTTATATATGTATAATACACATGAGAGAATGTGCAGTGACTTAATATCTAACATATTGAGAGATTTGAGTAGGGGTACCGAGTGATGTCTGGGGCCAGAGTTGGATATTGTCCTAATAGCAGCTTTGTGTTGAGTAATTAGAGGACGTAAATGATTTTGGGTAGTAGAACCCCAAGCACAAATACCATAGTTGAGATATGGATAGATGAGGGAGTAATAGAGAGTCACCAGGGCAGGGCGGGGTACATAATATCTGATCTTAGAAAGAATGCCAACAGTTTTTGAAACTTTTTTGATATATTTAGAATGTGTCCCTGGAAATTAAGCTTGTGATCAATGAGAACGCCAAGGAATTTGCCATCTAATTTGTTACAAATTTGGGTATTGCTAATCTTGAGATTTATTTGATTAGAGGATTTATTGCCAAACAGAATATAGAAAGTTTTGTCAATGTAAGGGTAAGTTTGTTGGCAGTTAGCCAAAGATGGACTTTATTAAGCTCGGTATTTACTGTGGCATTTAGAGCAAGGGGGTCAGGACTGGAGTAAATGAAGGTTGTGTCGTCAGCAAATAGAATTGGTCTAAGGTGTTGGGAGGCATTTGGAAGTGATTGAGTGATTGTAACTGAGTGATTGTAACCTATCCACCGCTGCCCGCTGGATGGGGGCGGTGTGCAGGACAAACATATAAATTGGGACACTAGCTCTTCACATGTCAGTTGCTTAATTTAGAACCTGTACTTGAGGTCGATCTCGAACCCATTGTTGATGTGACGACTTATATTGAATTTTGTAACTAGCTCATCAAGATTGTAACTTGCTTAGCTAAATGAATTGTGGGGTTCAGTCCCTGAGCCCATTATGTGCCTCTGTAACCCTTTCCACTACCGCCCACAGGATGGGTATCGGGTGCATAATAAATGAACTTAACTAAAAACTCTCCAAGTCGATCGGGGTGTGAGAATTGAGACCACTGACAAAAGTTTCCCAGTCTGTCTGCCTCACCTCTACCATACGTTCCCTGGCCTCAGCCAGAGCCGTTTGAAAGAGCTTAAGCATTTCAGCAGTGCGGGTCGTTCTATAAGCTAGTCCAATTCTTCTGGCAGTGTGTTTTAGTGCATGCAATTTAGAATCATTATAATAAGCATAAGTGCTATTACCAGTGTAATTTGGGTTACGTGGCCTGGACGATGGATCAGGTGATTGTATGAATGAACATAACAAAGGGGAATATTAATAAGGGTAGAGTTGTCTAAATGTAAACTCTGTCAGCAGAACTATTCGCATACTTTGCGTCATTATATAATGGAATGTGAAAAAATCTCGGAATTTAGAGATAACACCATCAATAGTGTCCAAGAAATGTGTAAGTACTTCATTCATAATGATGTGCTGCCCGAAATCTTAGCGAAGTATCCAGCATTTGCTTACTGTAGGTAATGCATGCACATGACTGTAAAGCTGCCACCCAGTTGGGTGGGTGTGGAGCACATGACTGTAAAGCTGCCGCCCAGACTGACCATAGATGTAAAGTGCCTTGTATAGTGACTGTTGTGAGCCTCTTGTTGACCACTTGCGACACAGAGATTATTGATGTGTGTATTTGTGTGGTGATTATAAATATGTATGTGTATGTACATATGTATACGTGTATATATATGTACATGTATGTATGAGAATGTGTACATGTATATATATCATTATTAATTTTGTAACTAGCGTTAAAAATTGTTATTTGCTAAGCTAAACGAACTAGAGGGTTCAGTTCCTGAACCGATTATGTGCCTCTGTAATCCTTTACACCACCGCCCACGGGATGGGTATGGGGTGCATAATAAAGAAAGAAATGGAAATAATAGGGGTATGAAATGTATCAACATAAAACATTAATGTTAGTGGCCATCAGGTAAAATCAGGTTATTATTTGTAAAGAATTTAAATGAGTTAAACTAAATACGAACTTAATATATTTTGCTAACGCAAAAATATATTCCCGAGGTATGGTAATTTCAAATAAATATTTGATACAATTATTTGTAAAAAAAAAATTATTTTAGATTTTCGTATTGCTTGATAATATATAATAGCGTTTAGATAATGCTGGAGCTGGACATTCTTTAGGCTCGTTGCATTTTGTGGTAGTCGCCGCCATTTTAGAACCGTGTGGAGACGGACGCCTGGTGGCTTATACACAAACTCCTGCTGCATCTCGATAGTTAAGGTAACTGTTTTCTTTTATTTGTTCTTAAACATGTGTAGTATATATATAAGCTTGTGGTGGTAGGCTGGATAGTGTAAGCTTGTGGTGGTAGGCTGGATGGTGTGTTGTTGATGGCCCTAGCTGGAGGCGTGTTGATGGCCCTAGCTGGAGGCGTGTTGATGGCCCTACCTGGAGGCGTGTTGATGGCCCTAGCTGGAGGCGTGTTGATGGCCCTAGCTGGAGGCGTGTTGATGGCCCTAGCTGGAAGAGTGTTGATGGCCCTAGCTGGAGGCTGTTGATGGCCCTAGCTGGAAGAGTGTTGATGGCCCTAGCTGGAGGCGTGTTGATGGCCCTAGCTGGAAGAGTGTTGATGGCCCTAGCTGGAGGCTGTTGATGGCCCTAGCTGGAAGAGTGTTGATGGCCCTAGCTGGAGGCGTGTTGATGGCCCTAGCTGGAGGCGTGTTGATGGCCCTAGCTGGAGGCGTGTTGATGGCCCTAGCTGGAGGCGTGTTGATGGCCCTAGCTAGAGGCGTGTTGATGGCCCTAGCTGGAGGCGTGTTGATGGCCCTAGCTGGAGGCGTGTTGATGGCCCTAGCTGGAGGCGTGTTGATGGCCCTAGCTGGAGGCGTGTTGATGGCCCTACCTAGAGGCGTGTTGATGGCACTGGAGGCGTGTTGATGGCACTGGAGGCGTGTTGATGGCCCTGGAGGCATGTTGATGGCCCTACCTGGAGGCGTGTTGATGGCCCTACCTGGAGGCGTGTTGATGGCCCTACCTGGAGGCGTGTTGATGGCCCTAGCTGGAGGCGTGTTGATGGCCCTAGCTGGAGGCGTGTTGATGGCCCTAGCTGGAGGCGTGTTGATGGCCCTACCTGGAGGCGTGTTGATAGCACTGGAGGCGTGTTGATGGCCCTGGAGGCATGTTGATGGCCCTAGCTGGAGGCGTGTTGATGGCCCTGGAGGCATGTTGATGGCCCTAGCTAGAGGCGTGTTGATGGCCCTAGCTGGAGGCGTGTTGATGGCCCTAGCTGGAGGCTGTTGATGGCCTTAGCTGGAGGCGTGTTGATGGCCCTAGCTGGAGGCGTGTTGATGGCCCTAGCTGGAGGCGTGTTGATGGCTCTAGCTGGAGGCGTGTTGATGGCCCTAGCTGGAGGCGTGTTGATGGCACTGGAGGCGTGTTGATGGCCCTAGCTGGAGGCGTGTTGATGGCCCTGGAGGCATGTTGATGGCCCTAGCTGGAGGCGTGTTGATGGCCCTGGAGGCATGTTGATGGCCCTAGCTGGAGGCGTGTTGATGGCCCTAGCTGGAGGCGTGTTGATGGCCCTAGCTGGAGGCGTGTTGATGGCCCTACCTAGAGGCGTGTTGATGGCACTGGAGGCGTGTTGATGGCACTGGAGGCGTGTTGATGGCCCTGGAGGCATGTTGATGGCCCTACCTGGAGGCGTGTTGATGGCCCTACCTGGAGGCGTGTTGATGGCCCTAGCTGGAGGCGTGTTGATGGCACTGGAGGCGTGTTGATGGCCCTGGAGGCATGTTGATGGCCCTAGCTGGAGGCGTGTTGATGGCCCTGGAGGCATGTTGATGGCCCTAGCTGGAGGCGTGATGATGGCCCTAGCTGGAGGCGTGTTGATGGCCCTAGCTGGAGGCGTGTTGATGGCCCTAGCTGGAAGAGTGTTGATGGCCCTAGCTGGAAGAGTGTTGATGGCCCTAGCTGGAAGAGTGTTGATGGCCCTAGCTGGAGGCTGTTGATGGCCCTAGCTGGAAGAGTGTTGATGGTCCTAGCTGGAGGCGTGTTGATGGCCCTGGAGGCGTGTTGATGGCCGGCGGCCTAGAATTGTGTTGACGGTGGTGTTGATGGCCCTGGATGATGTATTATAAATCTAAATCTAAACTAAATCAATCTAAATCATTTATATATATAATGAGTAACAGAGGTCCCAGGACATAGGACCCAGGATATTATTTTACATGTGTAGTATGTATATTTATGTAGTATATTTGGCATATTTAATGGCATTTAGTTAATGCCACTTAGTGGCATGTCTCTGCACCCTTTCCAGTTTGTTGAAATGCTTCTTAAGATATGGGCACCATACAAGTGCTGCATACTCCAACTTTTTTCCAACAAAAATTGTGAACAATTTCAAAATTTCTGTTGAAGAAATCCTGTTTCCTAGTTCTGCATCTGTTTTGGTATAACACCTCTTTTTTTATTAGGCCTGCAATTATGAATGGCTTTATAACCAGTTAAGTTGTAGAGTTGGGTATAGTCTTTACTTAGCCAAGTTTCTGTTAAAATGAGGGTCCGTCTAATTACCACAAGCTACACAAGCTTCACAAAGCTTCCTGGCAATACGTTAGTAATGAATAAATATGATAGGTTAGGTTGATCTAACCCACCCAACCCAACCTAACCTAACCTAACCTAACCTAACCTAACTGACGCTTGGATCGTCGACTTGATTTGGCGTCACCAGCTCTTTATTTTCGTCTAATTTCCTTATAAAAAGATACTTTTTCAGATTAAAATTGTTTTTTTGTGTTGTACATTCATCACCAACATTATAATGAGTAAAATATATCATATTTATTCATTACTAATGCATTGCCAGGAAGCTTTGTGAAGCTTGTATAGCTTGTGTTAGCTTGTGGTAATTAGACGGACCGTTAAAATGATACCTGGTTGATGGGGTTCTGAGAGTTGTTCTACTCCCCAAACCCAGCCCGAGACCAGGCTTAGTGCTAAACATGTCCTCATACTGGATTAGGATTGAGTGGTTGAGTGAAAATTTGTCACAGAATCTAAGTTTTATTTATTTATTTATTTATTTATTTATTTATTTATACGTATACAAGAAGGTACATTGGGAATGTGGGGATACATAACTTGGTAATTACAATCTTGTAAAGCCACTAGCACGCGCAGCGTTTCGGGCAGGTCCTTAATCTAAAAAAAAAAATTAAGTAGGTAAATACTTGCAAAATTTATAAAAAAAAATGAAAAGAGTTACATGGCAAGAAAAAAAAATATGAGAGAAAATGTAGGTACAGTATATTAAAGCACTTAGGTAGGTAAGATTGATTGCACTGACAGCTTGAATGGTTGTTGACAAAAATTGGTAGGCACAATACAGCATATGGCTAGCACATAAAAGAAGACAGCAATGAACACAATGATAAGGTTGTTGGGTTAAATACATAAAAATTAGGAGATTGGGTAACACTAGGTAGATTGCTATTCTCCATCTGAGACTAGGCAAGTTGAAGTCACCTAGGAAGATTATATCAGGTATCGGGTTCTCCGAATTATCAAGGCTATTCTCTATTTTGTTTATCTGTTCTGTGAATTCCTCGACGTTGCATCTGGCAGTTTGTATATTAGAATAAGAATATTATATATTAGAATATATTGTATATTATATATATTGTATATTAGAATTGATCTCAATTAGTTTTATATCCTAGCTTTTTAATTTTTTCCCCTCATATATTGCCATCTTATCTGATGTGAGGCTAGGGGCAGTGTTGGTGTATGTGGAGGTGAGGAACAGTGTTGGTGTATGTGGAGGCTAGGGCAGTGTTGGTGTATGTGGAGGCTAGGGCAGTGTTGGTGTATGTGGAGGTGAGGAACAGTGTTGGTGTATGTGGAGGCTAGGGCAGTGTTGGTGTATGTGTGGAGGTGAGGAACATTGTTGGTGTATGTGGAGGCTAGGGGCAGTGTTGGTGTATGTGGAGGTGAGGAACAGTGTTGGTGTATGTGGAGGCTAGGGGCAGTGTTGGTGTATGTGGAGGCTAGGGGCAGTGTTGGTGTAGTGGAGGTGAGGACAGTGTGGTGTATGTGGAGGCTAGGGCAGTGTTGGTGTATGTGGAGGTGAGGAACAGTGTTGGTGTATGTGGAGGCTAGGGGCAGTGTTGGTGTATGTGGAGGTGAGGAACAGTGTTGGGTGTATGTGGAGGCTAGGGACAGTTGTTGTGTATGTGGAGGTGAGGAACAGTGTTGGTGTATGTGGGCGAGGACAGTGTTGGTGTATGTGGAGGTGGGAGAAGGGGGCTAGGGGCAGTGTTGGTGGGTATGTGGAGGCTAGGGCAGTGTTGGTGTATGTGGAGGCTAGGGGCATTGTTGGTGTATGTGGAGGCTAGGGCAGTGTGGTGTATGTGAGGCTAGGGGCAGTGTTGGTGTATGTGGAGGCTAGGGGCAGTGTTGGTGTATGTGGAGGCTAGGGGCAGTGTTGGTGTATGTGGAGGCTAGGGACAGTGCTGGTGTATGTGGAGGTGAGGAGCAGTGTTGGTGTATGTGGAGGCTAGGGGCAGTGTTGGTGTATGTGGAGGCTAGGGGCAGTGTTGGTGTATGTGGAGGCTAGGGCAGTGTGGGTGTATGTGGAGGCTAGGGGCAGTGTTGGTGTATGTGGAGTGAGGAGCAGTGTTGGTGTATGTGGAGGTGAGGAGGGCAGTGCAGGTGTATGGACTGAGCTCAGGCCCCAGGCCTGGGCACGGGGGCCTGAGCACAGCTGAGGTTGCCAACATGAGAGGGTTGTGTTTGATTGCCTGAAATTATTTAAATGTTCTAGTTCTAGGCTAGGCTAGGCTCATCTGTAATAATTGAATTAAGCCTAGGTACCTAGAACCTAGTTCAGTAATTTAAAAATGTTGTAACTTGAAAAATGCCATTCAATACATTAACCAATTGAAATATTTTCAGCAATCAACATAACCCTCTCATGTTGGCTAACCCTTTGTCATGTTGGTCAATAATTTAATGATTTTTTTTATGGAGTATTCTTTGCTATGTTGATAGTGCTTGTTGTGTGTCTGCAGGTGCATTCAGTGTGTGTATGATGCCTGGTGTTAAAAGGTTATTCTTACTCGTTCATGCTCTCATTTAGACTTTTGGCCTCGACGAGGTTCAGTCTTATGACTGGTGTGTGGCACGTTTCTGTTGAAATGTAGTCTTTTCGAGACTACATTTCAAATATTACCTACATACACAGTCTAATATATCTGTGTGAAATAGATTAATCCATTTATTTGATATTCAGCTAATCTTCTCTATTTTCTACATTCGTCCATGTTTTGGTAAGTGCAATAATATGTATTGTTTCATTGCAGATGAGAGATTCCAGATCGTTCCAGATTTCCGAAGTACTGAAACGCACACCATACGGCTTATATATATATTGCAATATATAATTATCTATATATACTATATATATTATATATATATATATATATATATATATATATATAATATATATATAGGGGGGTACCACCTCTGGTGCAATTATAGGGACCCACAGCCTCAGAGAAGGGAACACAGAGCATTCAGGGAAAAACTTGCCATTTAACTCTGAATACATGAGGGTGTTCGCTTCTCCTACCACCCCCCTTTTTTATGGTGTACACTTTATTAAGCAAGGTTATACAGTTACATATCTGATTGTATACAAAAAATGAGCATTAAGAGGACACAAAAATAGTTCGCTTCCTAGAGGCTGTAGATTTCCTCGAACTCCTCCGACGTTGGGCAGGAACCGAGGATGCAGCGAGCATTCCCCCTCTGGATCGCGACACTGAGGCGCTGAAAGAGAAAACTTGCTGCTCTAGGGTCTCTTGTGGTGTCAATGAGCTTGGAACCAAGATCCTTTAGAAACCTTCTTGCACTCTCTCCCCATGGGCCTAGGGTCTCAGACCCTATTGGAACGAAGTTGTACCGATGATCTAATTGCCTATACTTGGCTGACTTGTCTCTTTCTCTGTGTGTCGCCGCGGCTCCTGCTGTGCCGGCAGAGAGGTTGATGTATGTGGCTGCCAGGGTGGATACGCAAGTATAGTCCCATGCCAACTGTCTGCCACCCTTCCACGGACGCAGTGTGATTCCGTCTGGTCGGCCGGCAAAGCTAACAGAGTCACGGTTCAGAAGGTTGCGGGGCTCTCTCTCTGCTGGACACTGGGCAGAGGCAAGGCTTCTTTTAATGATGTCGTTTACTTCGTCGTGTCTAGTGTGCCAACCACCAGATTTTCCACAGTGCAGGCCATGCAATCCATATTCGTCAGCATCTGCCTCGCCGCAAATACACCTATGAACAGTGTGGATAGGGGCAGCAAGACGGAGAGCGACTGCAATACGGAGCTCCTGCGGATCAAGACGTGTGCCTGTCGCAGACATAGGGATTGCCAAAAGGAAGTCCCCTGCATGGGGAGCCTGCACAGCTGTGAGGCGTGCACGATCACTGGGGGTTGTTGCTGCCTCCAGCAAAGCTGTGGCTTCTTTGTCTGCAATGGGGCTGTCCCAACTGGATTGTTTCTTGGCTTTCGGCATGGCTGGTCTGAGTGCTGGGTCTGCCATGGCACCCCATTTCGTGTCGCATTCCGTGTAGTGGGGGTCCTGTATCCCCGCTACATCACTATATATATATATATATATATATATTATATATATATATATATATATATATATATATATATATATATATATATATATATATATATATATATATATTTAAATGTGTGTATATGTATTTGTGTGTAAATCACGGAAATTAACATGTGGTGAAAAATGTGAGTGTCAGACCGCGAAAGAAGAATTGATCCAGGAATTTCCGTAAGTACTTTCATATTTAAATAATACATCTTCAGGTGGAATGATTCCTTCTGAAGATGTATTATTGAAATATGAAAGTACTTAAGGAAATTTCTGTTTCAATTCTTCCTCAGTGGTCTGACACTGTCATACGTAATTACCCAAGTTTTGAAAGTGAACAAATTGTTTACAATGGTTTATAATTTAACAGTGTCAGACACAATTATATCTTACTCATAAATACCATTATATACCTCACTTGTTGTAACATATACACATATGAAGTGTATTATGTAGCATTATCTGTAATCAACTGATTTTCAGAGCTGCTCATTACAAAATACTCTTTAAAAAAGTGCTTCTTAACAATAAGAGCATTTCAGTATATCCATAATCATCTGTATCAAACCTTATTACAGGTAAAACCAGTAGGCATTCTACTGTATTTTATCAAACCCTTATTAGAATAATAGATCTTGTAATGATTTTGCAAAAATAGTGGCATTTACTATTTTTAAAAGATTATTAAAAAATTTACCGATATGGTGCATTCGGAAGACAAACCAAAATTTTCACTTTATCAAAATAGAAAATATCTCGTAAACTCCGAAACTCGGAAAAATCCAGATGACAACTAATTCTTCACCTGCTACAGCAACAGGAATGTGTGCGTGTGTGTGTATATTTGTGTTGTTGAATATGACCGAAAGTGTAAGATTAATTGTTGACCAGACGACACACTAGAAGTTGAAGGGACGACGACGTTTCGTCGTCGTGAAGCGACTTGAGAATGGTCCAGGACGGACCGAAACGTCGTCGTCCCTTCAACTTCTAATGTGTGGTCTGGTCAACACACTTCAGCCACGTTATTGTGACTCTTCGCCTGCACGTGTAAGATTAATGATTCTAACACAAATCGTCTGAATATTTGTTTTTCTTCACTGTCAAAGAGTACAGTAGTTAAAAAATTTACTCGAGTTTATTTTCACACTTTATTTATGGTCTTTTTGTCCCTCTCCTTACTGCTGCTGCTGTTTCTCGCATCTTTGCATCGCTTGTATGTTTGGGGGTTTGGCCTCTTGCTATATATTGATTCCATTTGTGTGTGTTTGGGTCTCTGGCCCTCTCGCAATTTCTGTTGAACAAACTCCCTTTTCCTAGTTCTGCATCTCTCCTTTGGTATAAATTTTGTTGTGCCTTATCATATGTTTCACAAAACTTGACATACATCTCATTTACTTCATGTCCTATCAGTAAGTGTTTCTGTCAAATTCTTTAAGGAAAGTTTATCATCCTGATTGCAGATCTCTAGTGCTATTATGTCAACTTCTTGTGGATTCGCAATCATTATTTAATTTACCTTTAGGTGTTCTATCACCAGCACAGCAACACTGTACCTCTCCCAACCAGTTTAAGATAAAAACTATGTACTAACTAATTAACTCAATGTAACCTACCTCACCCCCAAAATGTCAACCCATGTCTTCTATTTTAAACAATGCTGTTTTGTTGACCAAATTGTATTTTTGCTTTTTTCTGCAATGTTTCCCCCCTCCCCTTTTTTTCCATTCTTTTTTTTCAACACAATTTATACTTTAATCTCAATTAGTATTAAGTTTTAATCTTAGTGTTTTTCCTGCCCGAAACGCTTTGCGTAATAGTGGCTTTAGGCATTGTATGTACTAGATCTATCTATAAATCCATCAACTTTTGTATCTTACCTTGTATGTATGTACCTTACCTGAATAAGAATTTATTTATTACTATTGCCTTTCCTTATTTTTCTGTCTCGTCTCCAAACTGAGTGGCCCCTTGAGAATATGACCACATTTAAAATATCATCTTCAAGTTTTGTCTCCATGAGTGCAACAATGTCTGGTATCTGCAGCTGTATTACATGACTTAACTACAGTATCTTTGATCTCACTCAATCTATGTTTGTGTATGCAATTTTTAGGAACATGTTCCCCTCTCCTTATTCTTCACACCCCCTTTCTTTAGTGATTTTGTTGGTTTGTGTATATATATATATGGGGTACCACCTCTGGTGCAATTATAGGGACCCACAGCCTCAGTGAAGGGAACACAGAGCATTCAGGGAAAAACATGTATACATATATATATATATATATATATATATAAATATATATATATATATATATATATATATATATATATATATAATATATATAATATATATATAATATAATAAGTTTGTGTGTAATTTATATAAACAATAATTAAATATTAATTTATCTTAATATCTTTTCAGGGAAAACTTGCAATAATGATGAAACTACTAAAAAGAAACAAGGGAGCCGATCGGCCGAGCGGACAGCACACTGGACTTGTGATCCTGTAGTCCTGGGTTCGATCCCAGGCGCCGGCGAGAAACAATGGGCAGAGTTTTCACCCTATGCCCTTTTACCTAGCAGTAAAATAGGTACCTGGGAGTTAATCAGCTGTCACGGGCTGCTTCCTGGGGGTGGAGGCCTGGTCGAGGACCGGGCCGTGGGGACACTAAAGCCTCGAAATCATCTCAAGATTTCCTCTAACAAATGTCTTTTTTTTAATTTCTTCTGTTACGTTTCTCTCCTATTTTTCTTGTCTCTTCTTATCTCTCCTTTCCTCCTCTTTCTAACACCTCTCCTTTCCTGTCTCTTCTAGCTTCTCTCTTCCTATACTTTTTACATTTGTGGTATTCACTTAATTTTATCTTGTATATTTTTCTTGGTATATTTCTTCTCTTGTCTTTTTCTTCCCCCTTCTCTTCAATCTTCTCTCATTTCTCTCTCCCCTCTCTGTTGTTTCTGTTCTGTCTTCTCTCCCTGCCTTAATTTTGTTCTGTTTTCTCTCCCTGCCTTAATTTTGTTCATTCTCTTCTCTTCTTGTTCTGTGTGTGTCTGTGTG
>WNGS01128389.1:17659-35376 GCA_020271785.1 Procambarus virginalis
GTCTGTATATTAACGAGGTAATGTTATAGGTAGTTGTATGCCGGTCTGTTTAATAAATAGTCAAAGGTTTGTAATTTGTTATTCATTAGAATTTATTTAAGTTTATTGTCTTGTTCTCCGTATTTCCGCTTTCTCAGATAATGTGCATGTATGTACTTGAGGCGAGAGGTTCAGCAGTAGGCCAAGGGTCTCTACCCAGTAGGAGAAAAAGGTTGGAACGGAAGGAGGGAAGTGGCTGAGGTTTGATGGTATCTTTGACATTTGAAACTTTTAGGTCTAAATGCGAATTTATATGATTATCACGTGTTTGTAATTAGTTTCTAATTATGGAATGAAGATTTTGATAACTGACTGTCGTGGTGCTTATGATGTCTAATTGAATAGCTTTCTAATGTTGACCAGACCACACACTAGAAAGTGAAGGGACGACGATGTTTCGGTCCGTCCTGGACCATTCTTAAGTCGATTGTGAATCGACTTAAGAATGGTCCAGGACGGACCGAAACGTCGTCGTCCCTTCACTTTCTAGTGTGTGGTCTGGTCAACATATTCAGCCCCGTTATTGTGACTCATCGTCTGTTTTCCTAATGTCTTAACTGGTTCGTCATTCACTGGGACCCAAGACGGGCGGGAGCCTCTGTAGGAATGAAGAGCAACAGGGCGTGAGAGGCTGAGAATTATTTCATTACATTTATATTTGTTGGGAATAATATACAAATTATTGTTAGATGAAGTTATCAGCTAAAGGAATTACCTGATTGAATTTCAGCCGAAGAATTCAGTTGCAAAGATGCAGGAGATATGAAAATCTTTTGCTCAGTAAATTAGATCATTGAATATTAGTCTCATCTTACAGCAGTTATTATTTGCAGATTAATCCGTCAAAATAAAAAACTAATTTATAAACGACTTATTAAGTAAAAATTGTTCCCTGAAGATGTAAAATGTCACTCACCAGGGAAATAGGAGCCTAGACCTCGCGACCTCCAGGATGAGAGAAGAGTGCTCTACCGACTGAGCTATGAGCTAACCAGGACAAGGGAGGATTTGAAAGGTGTCAAACCGCTGCCCAAAATGAAACTTTAAGCCTTTCCTGGCTGTACGGTATTGTAGTTGACAATTTATTACTCGGGCGTGGATAATTCTTCTGTGCTCAAGTGGCAGATGTGGAAGTTGTGTGAGGGGAGGTGAGGGGATATAAGGGTTATCAAACATAAGGAAAGGAAGAGGGGAAGTAACGGGGAAGGACAACACCGGGTAAGGCTGAGGCGGGGAGAACTCTGGAGAGGTGTTGTGATGTGCTGTCTGGTGAGGTCTGGGTCTGAGCGTAGGCAAGGTGCTGTCTGGTGAGGTCTGGGTCTGAGCGTAGGCAAGGTGCTGTCTGGTGAGGTCTGGGTCTGAGCGTAGGCAAGGTGCTGTCTGTGAGCTGGGTCTGAGCGTAGGCAAGGTGCTGTCTGGTGAGGTCTGGGTCTGAGCGTAGGCAAGGTGCTGTCTGGTGAGGTCTGGGTCTGAGCGTAGGCAAGGTGCTGTCTGGTGAGGTCTGGGTCTGAGCGTAGGCAAGGTAGGCAAGTTGTTACTCTGTATATATAGGTGGGGTTTTTTTCTCATTGTACGGCTGCCAGTATTTGTGGTCTTCTCTGGTCAGTGGTGGATGTCAAGATTGTTGAGAGCACGTGAGCACAGGAGCACGTGAGCACAAGAGCACGTGAGCACAAGAGCACGTGAGCACAAGAGCACGTGAGCACAAGAGCACAAGAGCACGTGACCACAAGAGCACGTGAGCACAAGAGCACGTGAGCACAAGAGCACGTGAGCACAAGAGCACAAGAGCACGTGACCCAAGAGCACGTGAGCACAAGAGCACGTGAGCACAAGAGCACAAGAGCAAGTGACCACAAGAGCACGTGACCACAAGAGCACGTGAGCACAAGAGCACGTGAGCACAAGAGCACGTGAGCACAAGAGCACGTGAGCACAAGAGCACGTGAGCACAAGAGCACGTGACCACAAGAGCACGTGAGCACAAGAGCACAAGAGCACGTGAGCACAAGAGCACGTGAGCACAAGAGCACGTGAGCACAAGAGCACGTGACCACAAGAGCACGTGAGCACAAGATCACAAGAGCACGTGAGCACAAGAGCACGTGAGCACAAGAGCACAAGAGCACGTGAGTACAAGAGCACAAGAGCACAAGAGCACGTGATCACAAGAGCACGTGAGCACAAGAGCACGTGAGCACAAGCACGTGAGCACAAGAGCACGTGCACAAGAGCACTTGACCACAAGAGCACGTGAGCACAAGAGCACAAGAGCACGTGAGCACAAGAGCACGTGAGCACAAGAGCACAAGAGCACGTGATCACAAGAGCACGTGAGCACAAGAGCACGTGAGCACAAGAGCACGTGAGCACAAGAGCACGTGAGCACAAGAGCACGTGAGCACAAGAGCACAAGAGCACGTGAGCACAAGAGCACGTGAGCACAAGAGCACGTGAGCACAAGAGCACGTGAGCACAAGAGCACAAGAGCACGTGAGCAAAAGAGCACGTGAGCACAAGAGCACAAGAGCACGTGAGCACAAGAGCACGTGAGCACAAGAGCACGTGAGCACAAGAGCACGTGAGCACAGGACCACGTGAGAACAAGAGCACGTGAGCACAAGAGCACGTGAGCACAAAAGCACGTGAGCACGTGCCACAAGAGCACGTGAGCACAAGAGCACGTGAGCACAAGAGCACGTGAGCACGTGAGCACAAGAACACGTGAGCACGTGAGCACGAGAGCACGTGAGCACAAGAGCACGTGAGCACAAGAGCACGTGAGCACAGAGCACGTGAGCACAAGAGCACGTGAGCACGTGAGCACAAGAGCACGTGAGCACAAGAGCACGTGAGCACGTGACACAAGAGCACGTGAGCACAATAGCACAAGAGCACGTGAGCACAAGAGCACGTGAGCACAATAGCACAAGAGCACGTGAGCACGTGAGCACAAGCACGTGAGCACGTGAGCACAGGAGCACGTGAGCACAAGAGCACGTGAGCACAGAGCACAAGAGCACGTGAGCACAAGAGCACGTGAGCACAAGAGCACGTGAGCACAAGAGCACGTGAGCACAAGAGCACAGGAGCACAAGAGCACGTGAGCACAAGAGCACGTGAGCACAAGAGCACAGAGCACGTGAGCACAAGAGCACGTGAGCACAAGAGCACGTGAGCACAAGAGCACGTGAGCACAAGAGCTCGTGAGCACAAGAGCACGTGAGCACAAGAGCACAAGAGCACGTGACCACAAGAGCACGTGAGCACAAGAGCACAAGAGCACGTGAGCACAAGAGCACAAGAGCACGTGAGCACAAGAGCACGTGAGCACAAGAGCACAAGAGCATGAGCACAAGAGCACAAGAGCACAAGAGCACAAGAGCACGTGAGCACAAGAGCACAAGAGCACGTGAGCACAAGAGCACGTGAGCACAAGAGCACGTGACCACAAGAGCACAAGAGCACGTGAGCACAAGAGCACAAGAGCACAAGAGCACAAGAGCACGTGAGCACAAAGCACGTGACCACAAGAGCACGTGACCACAAGAGCACGTGAGCACAAGAGCACGTGAGCACAAGAGCACAAGACCAAAGAGCACAAGAGCACGTGAGCACAAGAGCACGTGACCACAAGGCACAAGAGCACAAGAGCACGTGAGCACAAGAGCACGTGAGCACAAGAGCACGTGAGCACAAGAGCACAAGAGCACAAGAGCACGTGAGCACAAAAGCACGTGACCACACGAGCACAGAGCACGTGAGCACAAGAGCACGTAGCATAACAGAGCACAAGAGCACGTGAGCACAAGAGCACGTGAGCACAAGAGCACGTGAGCACAAGAGCACGTGAGCACAAGAGCACGAGAGCACAAGAATACGTGACCACAAGAGCACGTGAGCACAAGAGCACAAGAGCACAAGAGCACGTGAGCACAAGAGCACGTGAGCACAAGAGTACGTGCCACAGAGCACGTGAGCACAAGAGCACGTGAGCACAAGAGCACGTGAGCACAAGAGCACGTGAGCACAAGAGCACGTGAGCACAAGAGCACGTGACCACAAGAGCACGTGAGCACAAGATCACAAGAGCACGTGAGCACAAGAGCACGTGAGCACAAGAGCACAAGAGCACGTGAGCACAAGAGCACAAGAGCACAAGAGCACGTGATCACAAGAGCACGTGAGCACAGAGCACGTGAGCACAAGAGCACGTGAGCACAAGAACACGTGAGCACAAGAGCACGTGACCACAAGAGCACGTGAGCACAAGAGCACAAGAGCACGTGAGCACAAGAGCACGTGAGCACAAGAGCACGTGAGCACAAGAGCACAAGAGCACGTGATCACAAGAGCACGTGAGCACAAGAGCACGTGAGCACAAGAGCACGTGAGCACAAGAGCACGTGAGCACAAGAGCACAAGAGCACGTGACCACAAGAGCACGTGAGCACAAGAGCACGTGAGCACAAGCACGTGAGCACAAGAGCACAAGAGCACGTGAGCACAAGAGCACGTGAGCACAAGAGCACGTGAGCACAAGAGCACGTGAGCACAAGAGCCCGTGAGCACAGGAGCACGTGAGAACAAGAGCACGTGAGCACAAGAGCACGTGAGCACAAGAGCACGTGAGCACAAGAGCACGTGAGCACGTGACCACAAGAGCACGTGAGCACAAGAGCACGTGAGCAAAAGCACGTGAGCACGTGAGCACAAGAGCACGTGAGCACAAGAGCACGTGAGCACGTGAGCACGAGAGCACGTGAACACAAGAGCACGTGAGCACAAGAGCACGTGAGCACAAAAGCACGTGAGCACAAGAGCACGTGAGCACAAGAGCACGTGAGCACGTGAGCACAAGAGCACGTGAGCACAAGAGCACGTGAGCACAAGAGCACAAGAGCACGTGAACACAAGAGCACAAGAGCACGTGAGCACAAGAGCACGTGAGCACAAGAGCACGTGAGCACAAGAGCACGTGAGCACAAGAGCTCGTGAGCACAAGAGCACAAGAGCACGTGAGCACAGAGCACAAGAGCACGTGACCACAAGAGCACGTGAGCACAAGAGCACAAGAGCACGTGAGCACAAGAGCACTAGAGCACGTGAGCACAAGAGCACGTGAGCACAAGAGCACAAGAGCACAAGAGCACGTGAGCACAAGAGCACAAGAGCACAAGAGCACAAGAGCACGTGAGCACAAGAGCAAAGAGCACGTGAGCACAAGAGCACGTGAGCACAAGAGCACGTGACCACAAGAGTACAAGCACAAGAGCACAAGAGCACAGAGCACGTGAGCACAAGAGCACGTGACCACAAGAGCACGTGACCACAAGAGCACGTGAGCACAATAGCACGTGAGCACAAGAGCACAGACCAAAGGGCACAAGAGCACAAGAGCACGTGAGCACAAGAGCACGTGAGCACAAGAGCACGTGAGCACAAGAGCACAAAGCACAAGAGCACGTGAGCACAAAAGCACGTGACCACAAGAGCACAAGAGCACGTGAGCACAAGCACGTGAGCACAAGAGCACAGAGCACGTGAGCACAAGAGCACGTGAGCACACGAGCACGTGAGCACAAGAGCACGTGAGCACAAGAGCACGAGAGCACAAGAATACGTGAGCACAAGAGCACGTGAGCACAAGAGCACGTGAGCACAAGAGCACGTGAGCACAAGAGCACGTGAGCACAAGAGCACGTGAGCACAAGAGCACGTGAGCACAAGAGCACGTGACCACAGAGCACGTGAGCACAAGATCACAAGAGCACGTGAGCACAAGAGCACGTGAGCACAAGAGCACAAGAGCACGTGAGTACAAGAGCACAAGAGCACAAGAGCACGTGATCACAAGAGCACGTGAGCACAAGAGCACGTGAGCACAAGAGCACGTGAGCACAAGAGCACGTGAGCACAAGAGCACTTGACCACAAGAGCACGTGAGCACAAGAGCACAGAGCACGTGAGCACAAGAGCACGTGAGCACAAGAGCACAAGAGCACGTGATCACAAGAGCACGTGAGCACAAGAGCACGTGAGCACAAGAGCACGTGAGCACAAGAGCACGTGAGCACAAGAGCACAAGAGCACGTGACCACAAGAGCACGTGAGCACAAGAGCACGTGAGCACAAGAGCACGTGAGCACAAGAACACAAGAGCACGTGAGCAAAAGAGCACGTGAGCACAAGAGCACAAGAGCACGTGAGCACAAGAGCACGTGAGCACAAGAGCACGTGAGCACAAGAGCACGTGAGCACAGGACCACGTGAGAACAAGAGCACGTGAGCACAAGAGCACGTGAGCACAAAGCACGTGAGCACGTGACCACAAGAGCACGTGAGCACAAGAGCACGTGAGCATAAGAGCACGTGAGCACGTGAGCACAAGAACACGTGAGCACGTGAGCACGAGAGCACGTGAGCACAAGAGCACGTGAGCACAAGAGCCCGTGAGCACAAGAGCACGTGAGCACAAGAGCACGTGAGCACGTGAGCACAGAGCACGTGAGCACAAGAGCACGTGAGCACGTGACCACAAGAGCACGTGAGCACAATAGCACAAGAGCACGTGAGCACAAGAGCACGTGAGCACAATAGCACAAGAGCACGTGAGCACGTGAGCACAAGAGCACGTGAGCACGTGAGCACAAGAGCACGTGAGCACAAGAGCACGTGAGCANTAACACCAGTGTTATGTTAGAGACATAACACCAGTGTTAGTTAGAGACCTAACACCAGTGTTATGTTAGAGTCATAACACCAGTGTTATGTTAGAGACCTAACACCAGTGTTATGTTAGAGACATAACACCAGTGTTATGTTAGAGTCATAAACACCAGTGTTATGTTAGAGACCTAACACCAGTGTTATGTTAGAGTCATAACACCAGTGTTATGTTAGAGACCTAACACCAGTGTTATGTTAGAGTCATAACACCAGTGTTATGTTAGAGATATACAACCAGTGTTATGTTAGAGACATAACACCAGTGTTTTGTTCGAGTCATAACACCAGTGTTATGTTAGAGACATAACACCAGTGTTATGTTAGAGACATAACACCAGTGTTATGTTAGAGTCATAACACCAGTGTTATGTTAGAGACCTAACACCAGTGTTATGTTAGAGACCTAACACCAGTGTTATGTTAGAGACCTAACACCAGTGTTATGTTAGAGTCATAACACCAGTGTTATGTTAGAGACCTAACACCAGTGTTATGTTAGAGACCTAACACCAGTGTTATGTTAGAGACCTAACACCAGTGTTATGTTAGAGACCTAACACCAGTGTTATGTTAGAGTCATAACACCAGTGTTATGTTAGAGTCATAACACCAGTGTTATGTTAGAGTCATAACACCAGTGTTATGTTAGAGTCATAACACCAGTGTTATGTTAGAGTCATAACACCAGTGTTATGTTAGAGTCATAACACCAGTGTTATGTTAGAGTCATAACACCAGTGTTATGTTAGAGTCATAACACCAGTGTTATGTTAGAGTCATAACACCAGTGTTATGTTAGAGTCATAACACCAGTGTTATGTTAGAGTCATAACACCAGTGTTATGTTAGAGTCATAACACCAGTGTTATGTTAGAGTCATAACACCAGTGTTATGTTAGAGTCATAACACCAGTGTTATGTTAGAGTCATAACACCAGTGTTATGTTAGAGTCATAACACCAGTGTTATGTTAGAGTCATAACACCAGTGTTATGTTAGAGTCATAACACCAGTGTTATGTTAGAGTCATAACACCAGTGTTATGTTAGAGTCATAACACCAGTGTTATGTTAGAGTCATAACACCAGTGTTATGTTAGAGTCATAACACCAGTGTTATGTTAGAGTCATAACACCAGTGTTATGTTAGAGACATAACACCAGTGTTATGTTAGAGACATAACACCAGTGTTATGTTAGAGTCATAACACCAGTGTTATGTTAGTCATAACACCAGTGTTATGTTAGAGTCATAACACCAGTGTTATGTTAGAGTCATAACGCCAGTGTTATGTTAGAGACATAACACCAGTGTTATGTTAGAGACATAACGCCAGTGTTATGTTAGAGACATAACACCAGTGTTATGTTAGAGACATAACGCCAGTGTTATGTTAGAGTCATAACACCAGTGTTATGTTAGAGACATAACGCCAGTGTTATGTTAGAGTCATAACACCAGTGTTATGTTAGAGTCATAACACCAGTGTTATGTTAGAGTCATAACACCAGTGTTATGTTAGAGTCATAACACCAGTGCTATGTTAGAGTCATAACACCAGTGCTATGTTAGAGACATAACACCAGTGCTATGTTAGAGACATAACACCAGTGCTATGTTAGAGACATAACACCAGTGCTATGTTAGAGACATAACACCAGTGCTATGTTTGAGACATAACACCAGTGCTATGTTAGAGACATAACACCAGTGCTATGTTAGAGACATAACACCAGTGCTATGTTAGAGACATAACACCAGTGCTATGTTAGAGACATAACACCAGTGTTATGTTAGAGACATAACACCAGTGCTATGTTAGAGACATAACACCAGTGCTATGTTAGAGACATAACACCAGTGCTATGTTAGAGACATAACACCAGTGCTATGTTAGAGACATAACACCAGTGCTATGTTAGAGACATAACACCAGTGTTATGTTAGAGACATAACACCAGTGTTCGCCTCTTGTAACCAATGGTTCATTGTGATGGGTATCATTGACTGTCAACTGAACATACAAACTCTGGAAATGAATTCCACTGTTTACAAATCAAGAGAATTTATATCATCGCTGCAAGTGCTCACGAGGACCAGGAGGAGTTCCTTTAGGAGCAACTTTCTACAGCCTTGGTAATGGACATATGAGTAACTTGTCGAAGCTGTCTTCACTGATTTAATCGACCTACATAAGTCGAGGTAATTAGTTTGCAATATTCACTAAGGTGAAGGTGTTTTGGCCATACATTATTTTTTAAACGAGGCTAAAATTATAATTGTATGTGATTTGTTGACCGTAATTTTAATAATTGTGCTGTAAGTTGAAAACAATGTTTTACTGGTTTATTCAAGTTTGAAACATTAATTAATGACGCACATTCCCTCACGATATCACGACCTCTGAGTAACACGTCACGACCCCTGAGGAGCCACTCACGACCCCTCTGTACCTATGTCATCTGCACCTCTGGTCGTTGAATGATCACAGTCAGTGATCCACGGGACACTGAAGTTGGAGAATGCTGAGCATATAGTCTGTGCTAAATTGGAAAAGGCTGATGATAATATAGTATATGTTTCCTCAGGAGTGGCAGGACATATTTTTGTGTACATTATCTGGAAGGTTTAGGAGCATATCATAGTCTTCGTTAACTAGGAGATGGAGGAGCATATTATAGTATAAGTTTTCTGGAAATGGCAAATAATATCATAGTGAACGTATCTGGGAGGTGAAGTAGCATATCACAGTGAATATTATCTGGGAGGTGAAGGAGCATATCATAGTCTGCGTTATCAGGAAGATAGAAGAGGATATCATATTGTTTGTTAACTTTTTGTGTATTGGTAACTTTTTCGGAAATATTTAAATCATGAAAACATTGTGTTCTTGCGAGTAGTTCAATGTAAGGTTCTGTGTTGCAATAATTGTATTTCGTTGTGAGTAACTGCGCCTGCAAAGTGTTGTCAGGCTCTGCAATATTTATCCAGACTGTAAACTGCTGCAGGCGTTCTGTTAATTGATTTGCAACGGTTTCCAGCTCAGTAATTGTTATTCAATGTGCTGGAAGTGCGGACTGTGGAGATAATATGTATTTCCTGGAAGCTCTCTTATGTTTCTCTAGAGGCGACTTTACTCAAGAGTGTTTCTATATTTAGTCTCAATATCTTGCCAGATTATCCATTTGTTGCGTCTATAACTTTCTCTTACTTTGCCTTGTCTCTTAAAACTGATGTTTTGTCCATTTTTGAACTTATTTGTCATATATAACAAGTTTGTATAAAAACTTTCTTTAGTGTTTACCAACAATCTTCCTCTACGGGTCAGAACGTCCTTGTGAGTATCTCACAGTTTGTGGAAGGACGTTCCTGGCAAATCATTTTAAAATAAATATTTACGTATAAAATTGTTTTAGCTATCGTCTATTTGCTTGATTTTTTTTTTAATTTAATTATATTCACAAAGCATTTGGGTAGGTCATTCCTAGCATATTTCTATGAATATAGAACGTTATCACTACTACACAAATGTAATTTAACTTTCCATTTGAGTGTTAGACATATGATATCGATGCATTGGCTAAGATTTTTGGCGGATTTGCGATAATGGTATAGTATGAAGATATATTCCTTCATCAGTTTTTTCTAGAGTCTTTACTTTGTTTTTACCTCACTGTAGTATATTATTGTTGTATATTTACTTCACTGTAGTATATTATTGTTGTATATTTACTTCACTGTAGTATATTATTGTTGTATATTTACTTCACTGTAGTGTATTATTGTTGTATATTTACTTCACTGTAGTATGTTATTGTTGTATATTTACCTCACTGTAGTATATTATTGTTGTATATTTACTTCACTGTAGTATGTTATTGTTGTATATTTACCTCACTGTAGTATATTATTGTTGTATATTTACTTCACTGTAGTATGTTATTGTTGTATATTTACCTCACTGTAGTATGTTATTGTTGTATATTTACCTCACTGTAGTATGTTATTGTTGTATATTTACATCACTGTAGTATATTATTGTTGTATATTTACTTCACTGAAGTGTATTACTGTTCTATATTAACCTCATTGTAGTGTATTATTGTTGTATATTTACCTCACTGTCATGTATTGTTGAATAAATGGATCAATCTATAGATCATGGCCCGCACTGGTAATATTAATTCTGTGTATTATTTGATGTCTGTATATTAACGAGGTAATGTTATAGGTAGTTGTATGCCGGTCTGTTTAATAAATAGTCAAAGGTTTGTAATTTGTTATTCATTAGAATTTATTTAAGTTTATTGTCTTGTTCTCCGTATTTCCGCTTTCTCAGATAATGTGCATGTATGTACTTGAGGCGAGAGGTTCAGCAGTAGGCCAAGGGTCTCTACCCAGTAGGAGAAAAAAGGTTGGAACGGAAGGAGGGAAGTGGCTGAGGTTTGATGGTATCTTTGACATTTGAAACTTTTAGGTCTAAATGCGAATTTATATGATTATCACGTGTTTGTAATTAGTTTCTAATTATGGAATGAAGATTTTGATAACTGACTGTCGTGGTGCTTATGATGTCTAATTGAATAGCTTTCCTAATGTTGACCAGACCACACACTAGAAAGTGAAGGGACGACGATGTTTCGGTCCGTCCTGGACCATTCTTAAGTCGATTGTGAATCGACTTAAGAATGGTCCAGGACGGACCGAAACGTCGTCGTCCCTTCACTTTCTAGTGTGTGGTCTGGTCAACATATTCCAGCCCCGTTATTGTGACTCATCGTCTGTTTTCCTAATGTCCTTAACTGGTTCGTCATTCACTGGGACCCAAGACGGGCGGGAGCCTCTGTAGGAATGAAGAGCAACAGGGCGTGAGAGGCTGAGAATTATTTCATTACATTTAATATTTGTTGGGAATAATATACAAATTATTGTTAGATGAAGTTATCAGCTAAAGGAATTACCTGATTGAATTTCAGCCGAAGAATTCAGTTGCAAAGATGCAGGAGATATGAAAATCTTTTGCTCAGTAAATTAGATCATTGAATATTAGTCTTCATCTTACAGCAGTTATTATTTGCAGATTAATCCGTCAAAATAAAAAACTAATTTATAAACGACTTATTAAGTAAAAATTGTTCCCTGAAGATGTAAAATGTCACTCACCAGGGAAATAGGAGCCTAGACCTCGCGACCTCCAGGATGAGAGAAGAGTGCTCTACCGACTGAGCTATGAGCTAACCAGGACAAGGGAGGATTTGAAAGGTGTCAAACCGCTGCCCAAAATGAAACTTTAAGCCTTTCCTGGGCTGTACGGTATTGTAGTTGACAATTTATTACTCGGGCGTGGATAATTCTTCTGTGCTCAAGTGGCAGATGTGGAAGTTGTGTGAGGGGAGGTGAGGGGATATAAGGGTTATCAAACATAAGGAAAGGAAGAGGGGAAGTAACGGGGAAGGACAACACCGGGTAAGGCTGAGGCGGGGAGAACTCTGGAGAGGTGTTGTGATGTGCTGTCTGGTGAGGTCTGGGTCTGAGCGTAGGCAAGGTGCTGTCTGGTGAGGTCTGGGTCTGAGCGTAGGCAAGGTGCTGTCTGGTGAGGTCTGGGTCTGAGCGTAGGCAAGGTGCTGTCTGGTGAGGTCTGGGTCTGAGCGTAGGCAAGGTGCTGTCTGGTGAGGTCTGGGTCTGAGCGTAGGCAAGGTGCTGTCTGGTGAGGTCTGGGTCTGAGCGTAGGCAAGGTGCTGTCTGGTGAGGTCTGGGTCTGAGCGTAGGCAAGGTAGGCAAGTTGTTACTCTGTATATATAAGGTGGGTTTTTTTCTCATATGTGTACGGCTGCCAGTATTTGTGGTCTTCTCTGGTCAGTGGTGGATGTCAAGATTGTTAGAGCACGTGAGCACAGGAGCACGTGAGCACAAGAGCACGTGAGCACAAGAGCACGTGAGCACAAGAGCACGTGAGCACAAGAGCACAAGAGCACGTGACCACAAGAGCACGTGAGCACAAGAGCACGTGAGCACAAGAGCACGTGAGCACAAGAGCACAAGAGCACGTGACCACAAGAGCACGTGAGCACAAGAGCACGTGAGCACAAGAGCACAAGAGCAAGTGACCACAAGAGCACGTGACCACAAGAGCACGTGAGCACAAGAGCACGTGAGCACAAGAGCACGTGAGCACAAGAGCACGTGAGCACAAGAGCACGTGAGCACAAGAGCACGTGACCACAAGAGCACGTGAGCACAAGAGCACAAGAGCACGTGAGCACAAGAGCACGTGAGCACAAGAGCACGTGAGCACAAGAGCACGTGACCACAAGAGCACGTGAGCACAAGATCACAAGAGCACGTGAGCACAAGAGCACGTGAGCACAAGAGCACAAGAGCACGTGAGTACAAGAGCACAAGAGCACAAGAGCACGTGATCACAAGAGCACGTGAGCACAAGAGCACGTGAGCACAAGAGCACGTGAGCACAAGAGCACGTGAGCACAAGAGCACTTGACCACAAGAGCACGTGAGCACAAGAGCACAAGAGCACGTGAGCACAAGAGCACGTGAGCACAAGAGCACAAGAGCACGTGATCACAAGAGCACGTGAGCACAAGAGCACGTGAGCACAAGAGCACGTGAGCACAAGAGCACGTGAGCACAAGAGCACGTGAGCACAAGAGCACAAGAGCACGTGAGCACAAGAGCACGTGAGCACAAGAGCACGTGAGCACAAGAGCACGTGAGCACAAGAGCACAAGAGCACGTGAGCAAAAGAGCACGTGAGCACAAGAGCACAAGAGCACGTGAGCACAAGAGCACGTGAGCACAAGAGCACGTGAGCACAAGAGCACGTGAGCACAGGACCACGTGAGAACAAGAGCACGTGAGCACAAGAGCACGTGAGCACAAAGCACGTGAGCACGTGACCACAAGAGCACGTGAGCACAAGAGCACGTGAGCACAAGAGCACGTGAGCACGTGAGCACAAGAACACGTGAGCACGTGAGCACGAGAGCACGTGAGCACAAGAGCACGTGAGCACAAGAGCACGTGAGCACAAGAGCACGTGAGCACAAGAGCACGTGAGCACGTGAGCACAAGAGCACGTGAGCACAAGAGCACGTGAGCACGTGACCACAAGAGCACGTGAGCACAATAGCACAAGAGCACGTGAGCACAAGAGCACGTGAGCACAATAGCACAAGAGCACGTGAGCACGTGAGCACAAGAGCACGTGAGCACGTGAGCACAGGAGCACGTGAGCACAAGAGCACGTGAGCACAAGAGCACAAGAGCACGTGAGCACAAGAGCACGTGAGCACAAGAGCACGTGAGCACAAGAGCACGTGAGCACAAGAGCACAGGAGCACAAGAGCACGTGAGCACAAGAGCACGTGAGCACAAGAGCACAAGAGCACGTGAGCACAAGAGCACGTGAGCACAAGAGCACGTGAGCACAAGAGCACGTGAGCACAAGAGCTCGTGAGCACAAGAGCACGTGAGCACAAGAGCACAAGAGCACGTGACCACAAGAGCACGTGAGCACAAGAGCACAAGAGCACGTGAGCACAAGAGCACAAGAGCACGTGAGCACAAGAGCACGTGAGCACAAGAGCACAAGAGCATGTGAGCACAAGAGCACAAGAGCACAAGAGCACAAGAGCACGTGAGCACAAGAGCACAAGAGCACGTGAGCACAAGAGCACGTGAGCACAAGAGCACGTGACCACAAGAGCACAAGAGCACGTGAGCACAAGAGCACAAGAGCACAAGAGCACAAGAGCACGTGAGCACAAGAGCACGTGACCACAAGAGCACGTGACCACAAGAGCACGTGAGCACAAGAGCACGTGAGCACAAGAGCACAAGACCACAAGAGCACAAGAGCACGTGAGCACAAGAGCACGTGACCACAAGGCACAAGAGCACAAGAGCACGTGAGCACAAGAGCACGTGAGCACAAGAGCACATGAGCACAAGAGCACAAGAGCACAAGAGCACGTGAGCACAAAAGCACGTGACCACACGAGCACAAGAGCACGTGAGCACAAGAGCACGTAAGCATAAGAGCACAAGAGCACGTGAGCACAAGAGCACGTGAGCACAAGAGCACGTGAGCACAAGAGCACGTGAGCACAAGAGCACGAGAGCACAAGAATACGTGACCACAAGAGCACGTGAGCACAAGAGCACAAGAGCACAAGAGCACGTGAGCACAAGAGCACGTGAGCACAAGAGTACGTGACCACAAGAGCACGTGAGCACAAGAGCACGTGAGCACAAGAGCACGTGAGCACAAGAGCACGTGAGCACAAGAGCACGTGAGCACAAGAGCACGTGACCACAAGAGCACGTGAGCACAAGATCACAAGAGCACGTGAGCACAAGAGCACGTGAGCACAAGAGCACAAGAGCACGTGAGTACAAGAGCACAAGAGCACAAGAGCACGTGATCACAAGAGCACGTGAGCACAAGAGCACGTGAGCACAAGAGCACGTGAGCACAAGAACACGTGACCACAAGAGCACGTGACCACAAGAGCACGTGCACAAGAGCACAAGAGCACGTGAGCACAAGAGCACGTGAGCACAAGAGCACGTGAGCACAAGAGCACAAGAGCACGTGATCACAAGAGCACGTGAGCACAAGAGCACGTGAGCACAGAGCACGTGAGCACAAGAGCACGTGAGCACAAGAGCACAAGAGCACGTGACCACAAGAGCACGTGAGCACAAGAGCACGTGACCACAAGAGCACGTGAGCACAAGAGCACAAGAGCACGTGAGCACAAGAGCACGTGAGCACAAGAGCACGTGAGCACAAGAGCACGTGAGCACAAGAGCCCGTGAGCACAGGAGCACGTGAGAACAAGAGCACGTGAGCACAAGAGCACGTGAGCACAAGAGCACGTGAGCACAAGAGCACGTGAGCACGTGACCACAAGAGCACGTGAGCACAAGAGCACGTGAGCACAAAACACGTGAGCACGTGAGCACAAGAACACGTGAGCACAAGAGCACGTGAGCACGTGAGCACGAGAGCACGTGAACACAAGAGCACGTGAGCACAAGAGCACGTGAGCACAAAAGCACGTGAGCACAAGAGCACGTGAGCACAAGAGCACGTGAGCACGTGAGCACAAGAGCACGTGAGCACAAGAGCACGTGAGCACAAGAGCACAAGAGCACGTGAACACAAGAGCAAAGAGCACGTGAGCACAAGAGCACGTGAGCACAAGAGCACGTGAGCACAAGAGCACGTGAGCACAAGAGCTCGTGAGCACAAGAGCACAAGAGCACGTGAGCACAAGAGCACAAGAGCACGTGACCACAAGAGCACGTGAGCACAAGAGCACAAGAGCACGTGAGCACAAGAGCACTAGAGCACGTGAGCACAAGAGCACGTGAGCACAAGAGCACAAGAGCACAAGAGCACGTGAGCACAAGAGCACAAGAGCACAAGAGCACAAGAGCACGTGAGCACAAGAGCACAAGAGCCGTGAGCACAAGAGCACGTGAGCACAAGAGCACGTGACCACAAGAGTACAAGAGCACAAGAGCACAAGAGCACAAGAGCACGTGAGCACAAGAGCACGTGACCACAAGAGCACGTGACCACAAGAGCACGTGAGCACAATAGCACGTGAGCACAGAGCACAAGACCACAAGGGCACAAGAGCACAAGAGCACGTGAGCACAAGAGCACGTGAGCACAAGAGCACGTGAGCACAAGAGCACAAGAGCACAAGAGCACGTGAGCACAAAAGCACGTGACCACAAGAGCACAAGAGCACGTGAGCACAAGAGCACGTGAGCACAAGAGCACAAGCACGTGAGCACAAGAGCACGTGAGCACACGAGCACGTGAGCACAAGAGCACGTGAGCACAAGAGCACGAGAGCACAAGAATACGTGAGCACAAGAGCACGTGAGCACAAGAGCACGTGAGCACAAGAGCACGTGAGCACAAGAGCACGTGAGCACAAGAGCACGTGAGCACAAGAGCACGTGAGCACAAGAGCACGTGACCACAAGAGCACGTGAGCACAAGATCACAAGAGCACGTGAGCACAAGAGCACGTGAGCACAAGAGCACAAGAGCACGTGAGTACAGAGCACAAGAGCACAAGAGCACGTGATCACAAGAGCACGTGAGCACAAGAGCACGTGAGCACAAGAGCACGTGAGCACAAGAGCACGTGAGCACAAGAGCACTTGACCACAAGAGCACGTGAGCACAAGAGCACAAGAGCACGTGAGCACAAGAGCACGTGAGCACAAGAGCACAAGAGCACGTGATCACAAGAGCACGTGAGCACAAGAGCACGTGAGCACAAGAGCACGTGAGCACAAGAGCACGTGAGCACAAGAGCACAAGAGCACGTGACCACAAGAGCACGTGAGCACAAGAGCACGTGAGCACAAGAGCACGTGAGCACAAGAACACAAAGCACGTGAGCAAAAGAGCACGTGAGCACAAGAGCACAAGAGCACGTGAGCACAAGAGCACGTGAGCACAAGAGCACGTGGCACAAGAGCACGTGAGCACAGGACCACGTGAGAACAAGAGCACGTGAGCACAAGAGCACGTGAGCACCAAAGCACGTGAGCACGTGACCACAAGAGCACGTGAGCACAAGAGCACGTGAGCATAAGAGCACGTGAGCACGTGAGCACAAGAACACGTGAGCACGTGAGCACGAGAGCACGTGAGCACAAGAGCACGTGAGCACAAGAGCCCGTGAGCACAAGAGCACGTGAGCACAAGAGCACGTGACACGTGAGCACAGAGCACGTGAGCACAAGAGCACGTGAGCACGTGACCACAAGAGCACGTGAGCACAATAGCACAAGAGCACGTGAGCACAAGAGCACGTGAGCACAATAGCACAAGAGCACGTGAGCACGTGAGCACAAGAGCACGTGAGCACGTGAGCACAAGAGCACGTGAGCACAAGAGC
>WNGS01128389.1:58952-71889 GCA_020271785.1 Procambarus virginalis
CCCACTAGGAGCCTCGGAAACAGCTCGCTCGGAGCCTGGGGAACAGCCCACTCGGAGCCTGGGGAACAGCCCGCTCGGAGCCTCGGGAACAGCCCATTCGGAGCCTCGGGAACAGCCTGCTTGGAGCCTCGGAAACAGCCCGCTCGGAGCCCCGGGAACAGCCTGCTTGGGGCCTCGGGAACAGCCCGCTCGGAGCCCCGGGAACAGCCCGCTCGGAACCCTGGGAACAGCCCGCTCGGAGCCCCGGGAACAGCCCGCTCGGAGCCCCGGGAACAGCCCGCTCGGAGCCTCGGGAACAGCCTGCTTGGAGCCTCGGAAACAGCCCGCTCGGAGCCCCGGGAACAGCCCGCTCGGAGCCTGGGAAACAGCCCGCTTGGAGCCCCGGGAACAGCCCGCTCGGAGCCTCGGGAACAGCCCGCTCGGAGACTGGGGAACAGCCCGCTTGGAGCCCCGGGAACAGCCCGCTCGGAGCCTCGGGAACAGCCTGCTCGGAGACTGGGGAGCAGCCCGCTCGGAGCTTCGGGAACATCCCGCTTGAAGCCCCGGGAACAGCCCGCTCGGAGCCACGGGAACAGCCCGCTCGGAGAATCGGGAACAGCTCGCTAGGAGCCCCGGGAACAGCTCGCTAGGAGCCCCGGGACAGCCCGCTCGGAGCCTCGGAACAGCTCGCTCGGAGCCTCGGGAACAGCTCGCTCAGAGCCTGGGGGAACAGCCCGCTCGGAGCCACGGGAACAGCCCGCTCGGAGCCCGGGAACAGCCCGCCCGGAGCCACGGGAACAGCCCGCTCGGGGCCTCGGGAACATCCCGCTCGGAACCTCGAGAACAGCCCGTTCGGAGCCCCGGGAACAGTCTGGTTGGAGCCCCGGGACCCGCCCGCTGGGAGCCCCTTGAAACGCTCGCTCGGAGCCCCGGGAACAGCTCGCTCGGGCCTCGGGAACAGCCCGCTCGGAGCCTCGGAAACAGCCCGTTCGGAGCCCCTGGAACAGCCCGCTCGGAGCCCTGTAGAACAGCTTGCTTGGGGCCTCGGGAACAGCCCGCTCGGAGCCTTGGGAACAGTACGCTCGGAGCCTCGGGAACAGCCCGATCGGAGCCTCGTGAACAGTCCGCTCGGAGCCTCGGGAACAGTACGCTCGGAGCCTCGGGAACAGCCCGCTCTGAGCCTCGGGAACAGTACGCTCGGAACCTCGGGAACAGCCCGATCGGAGCCTCGGGAACAGTCTCCTCGGGGCCCCGGGAACAGCCTGCTCGGAGCCTCTGGAACATTCCGCTCGGAGCCTCGGGAACAGCCCTCTCGGAGCCTCAGGAACAGTCCGCTCGGAGCCTCGGGAACAGTCTCCTCGGAGCCTCGTGAACAGTCCGCTCGGAGCCTCGGGAACAGTCCGCTCGGAGCCTCGTGACCAGTCCGCTCGGAGCCTCGGGAACATCCCGCTCGGAGCCTCGGGAACAGTCCGCTTGGAGCCTCGGGAACAGCCCGATCGGAGCCTCGGGAACAGTCTGCTCGGAGCCTCGGGAACAACCTGCTCGGAGCCTCGGGAACAGCCCTCTCGGAATCTCGGGGACAGCCCGCTTGGAGCCTCGGGAACAGCCCTCTCGGAATCTCGGGAACAGCCCGCTCGGAGCCTCGGGAACACCCCTCTCGGAGCCTCGGGAACAGTCCGCTCGGAGCCTCGGGAACACCCCTCTCGGAGCCTCGGGAACAGCCCTCTCGGAATCTCGGGAACAGCCCGCTCGGAGCCTCGGGAACACCCCTCTCGGAGCCTGGGGAACAGTCCGCTCGGAGCCTCGGGAACAGTCCGCTCGGAGCCTGGGGAACAGCCCGCTCGGAGCCTGGGGAACAGTCCGCTCGGAGCCTCGGGAACAGTCCGCTCGGAGCCTCACATAAACATCATCACCTCGCAGCATATTGTATTATACAACAGTCCCCCATATTGTTGGTAATTTTCCTGCCGATCATTTTAACAACCAAAACATGTCCATTGCTGTAAAGTACACATGTGTTTATTTAGTGAATAAGAGAACATGTGCAACATATGTGTGCAATATTGACCCAGGTTGCAGGAGCCGGCGCGTGTAATCTGGGTGTGGAGCTGCAACTTTAAAATGCACAGGAAAAATATGTTGAGGCAATATATCGGCGGTGGACCCGCGCTCCTCTCGCCGCTGAGTGTTCAAGGTGTGTGTGTTTGTCTGTGTGTCTTACCTGTAAGATAATCAATCATCCGCCTGTTAAGATAGTAGTTTTTGTAACTATGTGCACCATAGTAGAGATATTGACTTACTAAGCAATAAGTAGAATTTGGTAATAATCACGTTATTGAGTGTGACAAAAATTAAGCTAAAAACTAACTTAAATAATTTAATGCTTAGTAGCACACACACTTTATTAGGCCTCAGATGGCGTGTATTAAGCTTAGGAAGGTTAGGTTAGATTAGCTTGTCTTAGCAACATAAGAACAAAACCTTTTCCAGTTTGTCAAAATTCAACAGTACAGATTTCCACTTTCTAATTGTGTTGTACGTCGGTATATGTACTATGGTCCTCAACGTTACTATAAGCACCACAAAACAGGAGGACGGGCTGAAGAAACTGTACCTTTCGGTCCAAGAAGGTGGTGGATAAAAATATGAACTGATGTTATTAAATAAATTAAGATTACTTGTGACTTTCTTAATTTTTCCCTCAAACACACGACGGATGTCACCTACACCATTACTGGCGGCTAACACGGAGTCTCCTTACACCACACAGGAGGGCGGGGGCACTTGGGAAGTGCAAGTGGTTGGGCCGTTAGTGTCACTAAATCTTAATTGACTCGCACATTCCTGCTGTGAAGGGTCAATGTTAGTATGGCTGTAGTGATGAGGTTTGGAGACTCATCAGAGACAATCAACCCACTAAGTCTGCCAGTACCATCATCAACCCACTAAGTCTGCCAGTACCATCATCAACCCACTAAGTCTGCCAGTACCATCATCAACCCACTAAGTCTGCCAGTACCATCATCAACCCACTAAGTCTGCCAGTACCATCATCAACCCACTAAGTCTGCCAGTACCATCATCAACCCACTAAGTCTGCCAGTACCATCAACAACCCACTAAGTCTGCCAGTACCATCATCAACCCACTAAGTCTGCCAGTACCATCATCAACCCACTAAGTCTGCCAGTACCATCATCAACCCACTAAGTCTGCCAGTACCATCATCAACCCACTAAGTCTGCCAGTACCATCAACAACCCACTAAGTCTGCCAGTACCATCAACAACCCACTAAGTCTGCCAGTACCATCAACAACCCACTAAGTCTGCCAGTACCATCATCAACCCACTAAGTCTGCCTTAGTGGGTTGTAAATGATCAAATGACCATTTTCAGATAATATTGTCATAGAAGTTTTGTTAAGGAAAATAGACTTCTTAGCCGTGACTTTTAGTTTTTATATCCATTTACGGCTCTTTTATCAGTAAAATACCTTAAGTATTCAGAGACCAGATGAAGACCGAAATTTTGTAACGACCATTTTTAGATGAAAATATTGTCAGAGACCAGTTTAAGCCCAAATTTGGACAGAGACCTTTTTAAGACAAAAATTATGACATAGTCCAGTTAAAGACCGAAATTAGTCAGAGACCACTTGAAGGCCGAATAATTTCAGAGTCCATTTTTAGACCAAAATATTGCCAGAGACCATTTTAAACTGAAAATATTCAGAGCCCAGTTAAAGACAGAAATCAGCAAAGTCCAGTTTGAGACAAAATTGGAATAGTCCAGTTTAATATGAAAATGTGACAGAGGCCGCATTTATAAGTGCATTTTTGCTACTAATAGCCCAATATTAGCCCAATTTAAAACAGTCATATTTCAGAAGTAGTAAGAAAAGAAAATCTTTGTACTGAGTTTTAGCTCCTAAGCCCCGCCTGAGTTCCCTCTCGTATCTTTTTTAGTATCTAACCAAATCCCCTGAGATTTAAAGCATAGTTATTTCAGGTGTAGTAAATAAGATAAGCACAGTTAGTGAGTTTCAGCTCTTATCCTCCTCCTTATCAATTTCCATGAAATTTAAAACCGCTGTATTTCAGACGTTACACAATACAACAGTACAGTTACCGAGCTCCAGCTCCCGTCCTCCACCTTAGTTCCTGCTCATAGCTCCACTATTATCCCATCAATTTCCCTGAAATTTGTATCAGTCATACCTCTAAGTAAAAAAAATCACAGTTACCGAGTTTCAGCTCTTGTCCTCCTCCTTAGATGACTTCTCAAAATTCACTAATATTAGTCAAATGTCCCTGAAATTTAAAACATTCATATTTCAGACGTAGTAAATAAATCAAAGCAGTTACCGAGAGCCAATTCCCGTCCTTCATCTTAGTTCAATATTCATCAAACATAGTATTTCAGATCAAGACCCGCTGTAGCCTATCACCTTATCAAAGTAAACATATCCTCTCCTTCAATACCCTTTGTTTACTCATCTATGTAAATAATCATTCACAAGGTAATAATAATTACACGGTCATATCACACCTTATCTCTCGCGCCCCACCTTCCTCCATGTCCCTAGAACCACCCGGCCTCTTATCTCCCTCCCTCACCCTGTACCCTACACTCCCTTACCTCCCCCAACTCCCTTTCGCCCTTATCTTCCCCTCCCTCTCCCCCTACTCCTCCCTTCATCTCGCCCATTCCCCCAACTCCCCCTATCCCAGACTCATCCACAACTCTGCACCCTCAATAATATGAAGTACAGCTATTACCAATAATCTTACCGTATATGTAGATTCTCTCCATATTCACTGCATTCTTCGCATTCTCTTCCATGTTTTCTGTGTTCTTTGTCATAGTTTCCAAGTTCTCTGCAAATTCAAACCATATTTTTCACCTGTTTCTTCATATTCTCCATTTTCTACCAATGTTCACAGCATGTTCTCTGTGCTCTTTGCATTCTCTTGCATGTTTTCTGTGTTCTTTGTCATATTCTTCATGTTCTCAGAATGTTTTTCACAACACTGTTCTTAAACAATTCCTCAACTCATACAGTAAAAATTTACCCAGGAATTTTGTTCTAATTTCTTAACTAAAATTATTCGTCAATCAACTAAAAATAGTCAAGTGAAGTTCTTTCAACACTTCTTAACAACCATTATGCCTCATTCAACTTTAAAAATAGGCAAGTACATCATCTTTACATCCTTTCTTAACTAAAATAACTCTTCCCCCTTAACTAAAAATAGTCAAATGTAACTTCTTTAAACACTTTTGTAACTAACAATATACTTCATGGAGAAAGAAAAATAGTCAAAGACACTCTTCGAGACATCAATAACAAGCTCAAAGACCCTAAGAATACTATTCACGCTATCAAAAGTTATTCTCAGAGTCGTCAAAGGTAATCTCAAACTCACCTTCGTTCATCAAATAAACTGTGTAAGACATTTTCGTGCATAAAAGTTGTTCTCTAACTCACCTTCGTGCATAAAAGTTGTTCTCTAACTCACCTTCGTGCATAAAAGTTGTTCTCCTAACTTGCCTTGGTTAATCAAAGTTGTTCTTTAACTCTCCTTCGTTCATCAAAGCTGTTCTCTAAGACATCAAAGTTGTTCTCTAAGGCATCAAGTTATTCACTAAGACATCAAAGTTGATCTCTAAGACATCTTAAAGCATTAAATAACACTCCCAAATGTAACAAACGTTGTTCTTCATTCAATAAGTAAAATAGCTATCTTTTATGCAGTAATAGCTTTGAGTAAAACAGTTTCACTAAGACATTTACAATTAAACGCGTTAATAGCATTTAATTATCTGAGCTAACTTATCTGAGCTAACTTACCCAACCTGACTTACCTAACGTACATAACTTAAAATACCTAATGTAACTTTACTATCGTAATTTACGTGTAGTAACCAATCCTAATGTAACTTTTAGTAACATAACTTACTAACTCAACTTACGTAACGTAACCTAACTTACGTAACGTAACTCAACTTATCTACCCTCACCTTCCTAACCTCCCTCCACCTAACCTTTACTTAGCTTATATTCTCTAATTCTTTTCAGTTAATTTATAGAAAATCCACCTATAACATCTAGTCTTTACAAACTTTCTTAATACGTTTATAAAAAATCTTCTCATTCTTATCTTTGATTCCCAAGCATAGAGTCCATTTATTCAATAACCTATGTTAAGTTTTATATTTTTCCACCAATTAACTCAGTTCTCAAATTGGGGCTTTATGCATTTCATGTGTTATTTGTTAAAGATGGGGTGTTTATGCATTTAAGGGGAATCGTTAAATATAGGCATCTGTTCGTTTCAGGGAGTTAATTTATCAAATGATCATTTATGCATTTCAAGGTTTATTTATTAAAGACAGGGTGTTTATTCATTTCAGGGAAATCGCGTGGAAAACACATTGCATGTTTTCTCTTCTTGCTTCTGTGTTGGTTCGGGGTCTTGAAGTGGGTAGAATGTAATTATGTGATAATTGTCTGTTGATTGCTAGTGATGACTTTTTGATGTGTAGTGCCTCGTTGATGTCGAGTCTCCTGTTGTCGCTGTATCTATCGATAATTTCTATGTTGCTTGTTAAGATTTCTCTGGTGATGGTCTGGTTGTGAGAGGAGATTATATGTTCCTTGACGGAGCCCTGTTGTTTGTTCATTGATAATCGCCTAGAAAGGGACGGTGTTGTCTTGCCTAGATACAGAGAACTTTGGGTCTGACACTCCTCAAGTGGGCATTTAAAGACATAGACGACGTTGGTTTCCTTCAAGGCATTCTGTTTGGTGTCTAGAGAGTTCTTCATGAATAGGTTGGCAGTTGTCTTCAATCATCTCGTTCATCCTCTTCAGGTCAGTGATCTTCTTACCAAGGACCTCGTCGATGGCATTCCCTCCAAGAGGAGCACCTAGGAGTGTGCTGTCTTCAGGGTTGGTTGTATGAATATCAGGCAAAACATCCTTTATTTGCTCTATTATGTGCTGGTTGGTGGAGGTTATTTCGCACTTGGAAGAGTTCAGGATGAGGCCTAGACTTGTTTCTTGCTCCTGAATTATTCTTATGTCGTCCAAGAGTGAGGCTGGGGAGCCGGCTAGAGTACCATCGTCCAAAAACCAAATGTTGAGCTCACTGGACAGGTTATCGGTGGCTTCCTTGATGACTAGGCAGAAAAGAAAAGGAGCAAGGGGGTCACCCTGTTGGGCACCTTCTTATGATTCAATTTCATGTTCCCCAAAAAGCAGAGTTAGATTCTTGCTGTAGCATGAGTTTACAAATGGGTAGAGGGAAGGAAAAAGACGATGAACCGCACTGAGTACTGCATCCCTTCTAACCAGATTGAAAGCATTTTAGAAGTCCAGATATATCATGGCTTTTTCATCGGTAATGTTGGCAATGTTGTCTCTAGCTGCATGAGCCGCTGCCTCACACCCTTGGGGAATGCCAAACCCAAGCTGTTTTGGCTTCAGCATGTCAGCTGCTGCCTGACTAACTGTTCTAGCAGCAGCCTTAGCGACAAGGCGCCGGAGTGAATTGCCCACAGCTATCGGTCTGATTCCTCCATCTTTTTTCCTCAGGGCACAGAGGGTAGCACCAAAAAAGAGAGACCGTATGATCTCTGGTATGTTGCCAGCTAGACATGTGTTGGAGAATCTAGTTAGTTCCGCCAGGAAGCCCTGTGCAAAGTTTCCCAGTGCAGGGTTGAGCATTTGTTTGATGTGGTTGGGTCTTAGTCCTGTGAACCCACCTGCTGATCCTGGTGGGAAGGATAAAGCTGCTTTATGCACCACGGATTCGAGCACACACAAGGGTTCTGCTTTGATGACACCAACTAGGGGAACACTGTCATCACGATGAGCTCTGAGTGGGTGTTTTTCCCTCAGGGCTTGTGCTGTATCGGCATCCCTGGTGGCAACTGTGTCTTCACTGGTGACGATTCTCATTGCCCCTATTGTATTACCTTCTATTTTCTTGCTGACTGTTGCTCTGATTTTGGTTGCCTCTTGTATTTTAATATTTTTTTCAGCTTCGTCTTGTGCTTGACAAGGTACGGGCTCCATGCTGGGGCTGCATACTCCAGGATTGGTCTTACATATGTGATATCCAATATTCTGAATGATTCCTTACACAAGTTCTGATGTTAGCCAGCCTCGCATATGCCGCAGACGTAATTCTTTTTACGTGGACTTCAGGAGACAGGTTTGGTGTTATATCAACTCCAAGATCTTTCTCTCTAACCGTTTCATGAAGTACTTCATCTCCTACTCTGTATCCCGTGTCTGGCCTCCTGATTCCACCACCTAGTTTCATTACTTTGCATTTACTCGGGTTGAACTTTAGCAGTCATTTGTTGGACCATTCATTCAGTCTGTCTAGGTCATCTTGTAGCCTCCTACTATCATCCTCTGTTTCAGTCCTCCTCATAATTTTTGCATCGTCAGCAAACATTGAGAGAAACGAGTCTATACCTTCTGGGAGATCATTTACATATATCAGAAACAGTATAGGTCAAAGGACTGACCCCTGCGGGAATCCACTTGTGACGTCTCGCAAATCTGAGACCTCACCCCTCAAAGTGACTCGCTGTCTTCTGTTGCTTAGGTACTTCCGTATCTAATGGAGTACCTTCCCTTTCACCCCAGCCTGCATCTCCAGCTTTTTCTGTGTGTGTATTCACCTATTTGTGCTTACAGGGGTTGAGCTCTGGCTCTTTGGTAAAGCCTCTCAACTGTCAAACAACTGGTGTACAGGTTCCTGAGCCTACTGGTTCTGTATCATATCTACATTTGAAACTGTGTATGGAGTCAGCCTCCACCACATCACTGCCTAATGCATTCCATTTGTGAACCACTCTGATACTAAAAAATTCTTTCTAATATCTCTGTGCAGGCTCATTTGGGCACTCAATTTCCACCTGTGTCCACGAGTACGTGTGTTCCTTGTATTAAATAGCCTTTCCTTATCTATCCTGTCAATTCCTCTGACAATCTTGTACGTGGTGATCATATTCTTCCTAACTCTTCTGTCTTCTAGCGAGGTGAGGTTTAATTCCCGTAGTCTCTCCTCGTAGCTCATACCTCTTAGCTCGGGTACTACTCTGGTGGCAAAGTTTTGAACTTTTTCCAGTTTCGTCTTATGCTTGACTAGATATGGACTCCATGCTGTGGCTGCATACTCCAGGATTGGTCTGACGTAGGTGGTATACAAAGTTCTGAATGATTCCTTGCACAAGTATCTAAATGTCGTTCTTATGTTAGCTAACCTGGCATATGCTGCTGATGTTATCCACTTGATATGGGCTTCAGGGAACAGGTCTGGCGTGATGTCAACCCCCAGGTCTTTCTCTCTCTCTGACTCTTGAAGAATTTCATCTCCCAAATGAAACCTTGTAACTGGCCTGCTGCTCCCTACACCTATCTTCATTACACTACATTTGCTTGGGTTAAACTCTAACAACCATTTGATCGACCATTCCTTTAGTTTGTCTAGGTCTTCTTGAAGCCTCAAGCAGTCCTCCTCTGTCTTAATCCTTCTCATAATTTTGGCATCGTCAGCAAACATTGAGAGGAATGAGTCTATACCCTCCGGGAGATAGTTTACGGATATCAGAAACATGATAGGGCCGAGTACAGAGCCCTGTGGGACTCCACTGGTGACTTCACGCCAATCTGAGGTCTCACCCCTTACTGTAACTCTTTGCTTCCTATTGCTTAGGTACTCTCTTATCCTCTGGAGCACTTTACCTGTTACTCCTGCCTGTCTCTCCAGCTTATGTACCAGCCTCTTATGGGAGACTATATCAAAGGCTTTCAGACAATCCCAAAAAATGCAGTATGCCCAGCCTTCTCTTTCTTGCTTAATCTTTGTCATCTGATCGTAGAATCTATTAAGCCAGTAAGGCAAGTTTTACCCTCCCTGAACCCATGTTGGCGATTTGTCACGAAGTCCCTTCTCTCCAGATGTGTTACTAGATGTTTTCTCGCGATCTTCTCCATCACTTAGCATGGTATTCAAGTTAAGGACACTGGCCTGTAGTTCAGTGCCTCCTGTCTGTCACCCTTTTTGTATATTGGGACCACATTAGCCGCCTTCCATATTTCTGGTAGGTCAACCGTCTCCAGTGACCTACTATACACTATGGAGAGTGGCAAGCAGAGTGCCTCTGCACACTCTTTCAATATAAATGGTGAGATCCCGTCTGGAACAACAGCCTTTCTCACATCCAGATCCAACAGGTGTCTCTTGACCTCATCTCTCGTGATTTTGAACCCTTCCAAGGCCACCTGGTTTACAGACCCCTTCTCCTAGCGCATTGACCTCACCATGTTCTATTGTGAAGACCTCCTGGAACCTCTTGTTAAGTTCATCACACCTCTTTGTCATTCTCTGTATACCTGTCCTCGCCTGGTCTAAGTTTCATTACCTGTTCTTTCATTGTTGTTTTCCTCTTGATGTGACTGTGGAGTAGCTTTGGATTGGTCTTGGCTTTGCTTGCTATATCATTTTCATATTTTTTCTCTGCTTCTCTTCTCACACTAACATACTCATTCATGGTTCTCTGGCATCTCTCTCTGCTTTTTGGTGTTCTATTACTTCGGAAGTTACTCCACGCCCTTTTGTTCAGTCTCTTTGCTTACAGACATGCCCTGTTAAACCATTGATTCTTCTTTTGCTTCTCAGATTTCTCCCTTTGGGCCGGGATAAACCTGTTTACTGCCTCCTGACATTTTTGGGTGACATAGTCCATCATATCTTGTACAGACATAGCTCTGAGGTCTGTGTCCCATGGTATATCCCTTAGGAAAATTCTCCTTTCCTCATAATTCCTCTTTCTGTATGCCAGCCTTTTGTTTTCTAGTTCATTTTTGGGGAGATAATTCCTAGCTCTAGCAAGTACTCAAAAATCAGTACACTGTGATCATTCATTCCCAAGGGACTTCTATCTTAACTTCACTTATATCCCACTCATTGTGGGTAAATATCAGATCAAGCAAGGCTGGTTCATCTTCTCCTTTCATTCTTGTCGGTCCCTTGATGTGTTGGCTTAGAAAGTTTCTTGTGGCCATGTCCAGCAGCTTAGCTCTCCATGTGGCTGGTCCTTCTTGCGGGTCTCTGTTCTCCCAATCTATCTTCCTGTGGTTGAAGTCTCCATGATTAGTAGTACAGATCCATTCCTACTAGCGAGAGACGCTGTTCTCTCTATTATGTTAATGGTGGCCATGTTGTTTCTGTCATATTCCTGGCTGGGTCTTCTGTCATTTGGTGGGGGAGTTATATATGACTGCGACTATAATTTTTTGTTCTCCAGTTGTTATGGTACCTGTTTGTAGTCACTGAAACCTTCGCAGCCCTGAATAACCATCTCATCAAAATCCAAGCCATTTCTTACCAGCAAAGCTACACCACCACCTCCTCTTCCTTCTCTTTCTTTCCTCACAACACAGTAGTCCTGTGGAAACACTGCATTTGTTATGGTATTCGGTAGCTTTGTTTCTGTGAGTGCTATTATGTGTGTGTTTGTGTGTGTGGTGTGTGTGTGTGTGTGTGTGTGTGTGGTGTGTGTGTGTGTGTGTGTGTGTGTGTGTGTGTGTGTGTGTGTGTGTGTGAGTACTACCTAATTGTACTCACCTAATTGTGCTTGATGGGGTTGAGTTCTGGCTCTTTGGTCCCACCTCTCAACCGTCAATCAACAGGTGTACAGGTTCCTGAGCCTATTGGGCACTATCATATCTACACTTGAAACTGTGTATGGAGTCAGCATCCACCACATCACTTCCTAATGCATTCCATTTGTCAACCACTCTCTGACACTAAAAAGTTCTTTCTAATATCTCTGTGGCTCATCTGGGCACTCAGTTCCACCTGTGTCCCCTAGTGCGTGTGCCCCTCGTGTTAAATACCGATCTCTATTTACCCCGATCAATTCCCTTGAGAATCTTGAATGTGGTGATCATGTCCTCCCTAACTCTTCTGTCTCCAGCGAAGTGAGGTTTAATTCCCGTAGTCTCTCCTCGTAGCTCATACCCTCTCAGCTCGGGTACAGTCTGGTGGCAAACCTTTGAACCTTTTCCAGTTTAGAGCCTTATCCATGACTAGAAATGGACTCCATGCTGGGGCTGCATACTCCAGGATTGGCCTGACATATGTGGTATACAAAGTTCTGAATGATTCCTTGCGCAAGTTTCTGAATGCCGTTCTTATGTTGGCCAGCCTGGATATGCTGCTGCTGACGTTTTTCCCTCTTGATATGGGCTGCAGGGACAGGTCTGGCGTGAGGTCAACCCACAAGTCTTTTTCTCTCTCTGATTCTCGAAGAATTTCATCTCCCAGATGATACCTAATGTCTGGCCTCCTGCTCCTACACCTATCTTCATTACATTACATTTGGTTGGGTTAACTCATGTGTGCACAAAAAGAAAGAAGGCTCACACTTCAGATTATCCAATTTGCTCGCACGTTCCCACCCCGACGCCAACCTTTCCTCAATACCAGCCCGACGCGGCTCGCTCAAGAAATTGTGCATTTTAAGATGAGATGATCTGTAAATTGTAGCTCTTCAGGAGACGATATTCCTCCTCATACCTCGTTTTCTTTCACGGCTTCTGCGCCAATATTGCGACGGTTGGGCAAATTTTTGCTTATTTGGAAACTGACTGACGTGAATTCTGACTGACTCATACATAACTGATTGTAACATACTTTCTGGAAATTTACTGATTGTACTTTAACTCGACTAAAAATATGAAGTACCGGAAACGAGACTAGATGGAAGCATGACTGGCCGAAATATGTGTGAATGGAAGCAGGAAACTGTGTCAGCATGGTTAATGGTGTTCCAGAATATTGCAAAGTATTTGTATTTGCAAAAGAAAACTGTCAAGAGCAAAATATTACACTAATGCCTCGAAGACTAGAGAATAGTAAACAACGACAGGA
>WNGS01128389.1:80399-87899 GCA_020271785.1 Procambarus virginalis
AAGTCGTCAGGTGCTGTCACAGTGAGAGGTGTGTTGGCTGGAGCTCCGATTGTAGCGGCGTTATTGTAGCAGTAATGGAGGGATTACTGGAGGAATTGGTGAACTTGGTTGGGGCTCTGAGAGCAGAGGTGGATCCTTACGAGAGGAGGTGCGACAGCTGAAGCGTCGGGGGGAGGCGGAGAAGACCAAGATAAACAAGACCTCGTCGTGGAGAGTCGTTGGGGACAGGGGTCTTAAGAAGACCTTGACAAGGCCGCCTACAGACGCCCTAAAGACGGCAAATTCATTGCCGTGTTGGAGGACGAGTGCTGTGGTGAGCCAGCGGTTCACTCCGAAAAGAAATCAGCAAGGAGCGGCGAAGCGCGGGCCTCAGGGGCTCAGAAAGTTAAGGAGGTACCGAGCGAGAGCGTTTTGGTTGTGGGAGATTCCCAGGTGAGGTATTTAGACAGAACGTTTTGTGCCAGAGATAGGGGGAACAGATTAAGAGTTTGCTATCGGGAGCTGGAATTGGTGATATTGTTGGAAACATGAAAGATATTATGACGGGAAATGGGAGCAAACCCATTATTTGTATTAGTGTAGGGGGTAATGATGTTGGGAGAGTTAGAAGTGAGGAACTAATACTGAAATTCAAGACAGCAATAGAATTAGTTAGGAGCAAGGGAGGAATCCCGATCATATGTGGCATTCTTCCAAGAAAGGGAGTGGGAAATGAATGGATGTCGAGGGCACTTGGTGTCAATTGCAGGCTGGAAAGATATTGCAAATCTAATGCAATATCTTATATAGACAACTGGGAACACTTCTATGGAAGAAATGAAATGTATGCTCGGGATGGGGTGCATCTATCGAGAGCTGGGGTTGTTGCTGTTGCAAACTCGTTGGAAGAAGTGGTTAGAGGTGTTTGTTTGGGTTTAAACTGTTAGTAGATAGAGGTATGGGAATTGATTTGGAGGAAGGATGTAATAAAAGTATGTGTTTGCGGGAGAAAGGAATTGGCAAAATGATCAGGGAAAGAGAAGGGCCTCAAAATAACAATTCACTTAGGGTATATTACACAAACAGTAGAAGTCTAAGAAATAAAATTAACGAATTAAATGCTCTTGTCTGCACAGAAAAAATAGATATTATTGCACTTACCGAAACGTGGATGAATGTTGATAATAGAGAACTATTAGCCGAATATCAAATAAATGGATTTAAACTATTTCACACAGATAGATATATTAGACGAGGTGGTGGAGTAGCCATATACGTTAGGGACAATTTGAAATGTAGTCTCAAAGAGGGAATCAAAACTGAGCCACACACAGAAACTATTTGGATAGAATTAAACGAAAAAGCAAATAATATTATAATAGGAGTTATATATAGGCCACCAAATTTAGACAGAATGGAAGCAAAGCATCTATGGGATGAAATATCTAGGGCATCTAGATCTAACAGTATTTATGTCATGGGTGACTTTAATTTGAGTGGAATAAACTGGTTGAACAAAACAGGGAATAGTGAAGCAGAAGATTTTCTAGAATTAATTGACGATTGCTTTCTTACGCAACACATTAAGGAACCAACACGGGAAAATAATATTTTAGATTTAGTGTTAACTAACAGGGAAACACAAATTAATGACATCGAAATAGGGAGTGAGCTAGGGAACAGTGATCACAAAGAAATCAGATTTGGCATAGAATGGAATAGACCTGTAGGAGAAAATTCTGTTAAAGTGCCAGATTTTCGAAAAGCTGATTTTAATAGCCTAAGAAATTTTTTGGGTCAAATTGATTGGAAAGTCTTGGGTATGGGGTGTGGGCCGGTCTTGGAGCGAGACATGAACCCAGCGATAGGTGATGTAAATGGGGATTTCGATGTAGATTCAATTTATAACGTATTTAAGAATATTCTAAACAAAGCACAGGAACGTAGTATACCACACAAATTGAATAGATCGATTACTAATGACCCAAAGTGGATAACAAAGAATTTGAAGAATCTTATAGGTAAAAAGAGAGCTTGGTACAAGAGGATTAAAAATGGGGAGGTCACTTTAGAACAGGAATTCGTACAACTAGTTAGAAATGTTAAAAAAGAGATAAGGAAAGCAAAAAGAAACTATGAAGTTCGTATAGCAGGGCAAGCAAAGACAAATCCTAAAGTTTTTTTTCAGTTATATCGAACTAAGACTAGGGAAAGGATAGGTCCATTAAAAACTGAGACAGGTCAAATAACAGATAGTGATGAAGAGATGAGTAGTATTTTTAATAAATATTTTGTATCTGTATTTACTAAAGAGGAACTTAACAATATGCCTTCAGCCGAACAAGTCTATGTGGGTGGGGACGAGGACAGGTTGACGAGTTTAGCAGTTACCAGGGAGGATGTTCTTAAACAAATAGTAAAACTCAAACCAAACAAATCCCCAGGGCCGGATGAAGTGTTTGCCAGAGTGCTGAAAGAATGCAAAGAGGAGCTTTGTGACCCACTGTCAATCATATTTAATAAATCAATAGAGTCAGGCAGAGTGCCAGAGTTTTGGAAAGTTGCTAATGTGATACCAGTTTTTAAGAAAGGAGATAGATCACTTGCGTCTAACTATCGACCAATTAGCCTAACGTCTATTGTGGGAAAGTTACTCGAATCTATAATAGCAAATAAAATTCGTCTTCATCTTGAAAAACATAAATTAATAATTGAGTCGCAACATGGTTTTATAAATGGCCGTTCATGTTTAACAAATTTGTTATCTTTTTATTCTAGCATAGTTGAGGCAGTTGATAGTGGTAAGGATTGTGATGTTGTGTACCTTGACTTTAGCAAAGCTTTCGATACAGTGCCACATGAAAGACTGATTAAAAAGATAGAGGCTCATGGTATTGGGGGTGCTATATTAAGCTGGATTAGGGCATGGCTATACCAAAGGAAACAGAGAGTTAGTATAAATGGAGTCAAGTCAGAGTGGGAAAATGTTGTAAGTGGAGTGCCTCAAGGCTCTGTCTTGGGACCTCTGTTGTTTATAATATATATAAATGATTTAGATTCAGGTTTGAGTAGCAACATTTGCAAATTTGCCGATGATACGAAAATCGGTAGGGAAATTAATTCGGAGGAGGACTCACTATCACTTCAAGTTGATCTAGATAGGGTTTTGAAATGGTCAAAGGACTGGCAGATGCAGTTTAATGCTGATAAATGTAAAGTTCTGAGGCTAGGTAATGATGATAGAGTTACAAGATACGAGCTAGATGGTGTTGAGATTGCGAAGTCGGATTGCGAAAGGGATCTGGGAGTTATAATTAGTAAGAATTTAAAACAAAAGGATCAATGCATAAATGTTCGTAATAAGGCAAATAGGACACTCGGATTTATTAATCGCAGCGTAAGTAACAAGACACCTGGTGTGGTTCTCAAGCTATATCTTGCTCTGGTTAGGCCCCATTTAGATTATGCAGTTCAGTTTTGGTCGCCATATTATAGAATGGATATAAATTCACTTGAACGTGTCCAGCGTAGGATGACTAAGTTAATTCCCCAAATTAGAAATCTTTCATATGAAGAAAGATTAACAAAGCTTAATTTGCATTCACTGGAAAGGCGAAGAGTTAGGGGTGACATGATAGAGGTTTACAAGTGGATGAATGGACATAACAAAGGGGATATTAATAGGGTATTGAAAGTATCAACACAGGACAGAACGCGAAACAATGGGTATAAATTGGATAAGTTTAGATTTAGGAAAGACTTGGGTAAATACTGGTTCAGTAACAGGGTTGTTGATTTGTGGAACCAATTGCCGCGTAACATTGTGGAGGTGGGGTCCCTCGATTGTTTCAAGCATGGATTGGACATGTATATGAGTGGGATTGGGTGGTTATAAATAGGAGCTGCCTCGTATGGGCCAATAGGCCTTCTGCTTTGCCTTTGTTCTTATGTTCTTATGTTCTTAACTCCCTTTCCTCACTACTAGCAATGAATAGTTTGTTACAGCTCGAATAAGACATGTCTGAAAGTATCTCTGGCAGTTCGGCTTGTATTGGGATCAAGAAGAAGTGTAAAATGTAAAGTGTGTGGACAAAGACAGGGACACACACTCGAACACTATATCTTGGATTGTTTTAAAACTTAGGTATTTAGAGATAAATCTAAACTCACACTGTATGATATGCCAACCTATCTTATTATCAAGGATAAAATACCTGAAATCTTTGCACTGTATCCATATTTCTCTTCCAGTAGATAAACGACACATGAGATTGGGAAACAAGTAGTGTATTGTGAAGACTAATAATAAACAGCAGCTCCCCTATGACTCTGTAATATCTCCATTGCTCAAGGAATGTATTATGTATTATAGCCAATGTATTAGCGATAAAACCTTCCATTAATGTATAATGACTTACTGTAAATAAATAAAGCTCTTGATATAGAACATTTTCTGTAACTTTCTGACATTGTAATTATAAGATGTGAAGGAAAGATGAAATTGTTTACGTAATAATGTCCGTTGAGGTTTGATAAAGACCTTTTGTGCCTTCTGTAATGCATTTTGCGCTACCGCTCACATGATGTCGGGAATCCAACACACACACACACAGATAATAACATAGTCTCCCTTAGTCTGTATTCCCTTCAGGATAGAAAATGGGAGACTCCGTGACGTCATCGATGTCGCCGTATATTTACAAAGTATAATACTGTTTATATAGCAGTTTAATGTTTAAATTGAACAAAAAAGTACTCAACAAGACTGAATATAATTACTAACACCAAAATGTAGCTTGATTCCCTTGTTAATGTAGAATTACTTTTGAGGTAGAACCAACAAAATATTGGAACAGTACACAAAGCCAGAGTCACTTACTGACGCTGCTCTCACACAACAATAACAAACACGATGGAGGTTGCTCCCAAAGCTGAAACACCTAGACACCCAATTTACGTGTCAACAACCAGCAATACAGCGTCTCAACAGCCACAGCAACGAACGTATCCGTCTTACCAAGTATTGTATATTACACTAGTGCACTGTTTAATATCAATAGGATAGGCGGTTATAAGATAGGAGAAAAAACAACAAGAAGTACGTGTAGCCCATTTTTACAGCCCTCACATTTCATGTTATATCTGTAATTGATATGTTTAGGGACCTGTTATTAACTCCTTGCATCCAAGACAGGTAAATTGTGAGTTGGAATAGCAAGATGCTGTGCAGACAGTTGAACCACACGCATAATTAACCTAGCTGTTTGCCAACGCTTGTAGCCTCCCACAGCCGCCATTACGTGGCACCCAGAGGCACAGGGCCACACCCATTTGATGCTAAAACTACACAGCCTTAGCAGGCCCAATACTACAGGCTCAGCTAAGCCCACTCTAGTTATTGTAGAAGTAGTGTTCATAACTAGTAATAATTATTGAAATAATAGTAGATTAGACCATCATATGTGGTATGATATAAAATTAAACTTAGGTAAACAATTGGTAGTTTAAGAAGGAACCATCTTAGTGGTTTAAGCTACAAATTGTCCCCCCAGGTATGTGAGTTAATTTCAGGCAATTTTAACAAGTACATACAGTCCACTCAATTAATTCTTACTTACTAGGAATATAAATAAGATAAACTTTATTTTATTGAAGTCAATTAAAAGGGATATACTGCCTGGAGTTTTACCACACAGGATGAGTATGGGGTGCACAATAAACTAGCATCCTCCGGCGGCAACAATACAACAAATCAAGGAGGATGAACTTCAACATAAACGAGAACAAGAACAAGCAGCATTAGAACGTGAATAAGAGAAACTCCAGCTCCAAGAACAAGACGCTGAACTTCCGTGTCAACGAGAAGTATAACGACTCCAGCTCCTAGCTCAAGAAATTGAACTTAAACAACGACAAGAAGAAAATGAAGCTGAAATAACCTTACGCGTAGAACGAGAGAAAGCAGCTGCCGCTCTTGACTTCCGACGGCAGGAGTTGGGATTGGTAACCACCCACTTCGAGCAGCGCCAGCAAGCTGAAGCCAACTTACCGGTTTGTTTCGACCCTTCAAATAGTATTAAAATAATGCCGTCTTTTGTAGAGACGGAAGAAGACTCATTGTTAACATCGCTCGAAGCCCTTTTAACCCCGCTACACTGGCCTAGGAACCAACGATCAGTACTTCTCAGAGCTCAGCTCAGAGGAAGAGTCGCCTTGACACTCGGTACTCTTGCCACCGACACAGATTACAGTGTGATAAAACATGGGGTTGATGGGGTTCTGGGAGTTGTTCTACTCCTCAAGCCCGGCCCGAGGCCAGGAGTGACTTGTGAGAGTTTGGTCTACCAGGCTGTTGCTTGGAGCGGCCCGCAGGCCCACATACATACCACAGCCTGGTTGGTCCGGCAATCCTTGGAGGAAACAATCTAGTTTCCTCTTGAAGATGTCCACTGTTGTTCCGGCAATATTTCTTATGCTCGCTGGGAGGATGTTGAACAACTGTGGACCTCTGATGTTTATACAGTGATCTCTGACGCTTCAGGGACTGTAACAACTAGTGCTCAAACTTATTTTGAATACGTGCAGACAAACGGCAGATATTTTATGAAGTGGCTACAATCAGCACCGATAAATTCATCTGATAGCTTGATAAATCTCATTATCGTCTATCTTGGGGTTATCTTGAGATGATTTCGGGGCTTAGCGTCCCCACGGCCCGGTTCTTGACCAGGCCTCCTTTTTGTTACTCCCCCTCCCAGAAAGCAGCCCGTAGCAGCTGTCTAACTCCCAGGTACCTATTTACTGCTAGGTAACGGGGGCATCAGGGTGAAAGAAACATTTTGCCTATTTGTTTCCGCCTCCACCGGGGATCGAACCCGAAACTCAGGACTACGAATCCGAAGCTCTGCCCACCCAGCTGTTAGGCGCCCCTTAGTGGAAGAATTTATGTGTCGTGTTCTTAACCTTGTGCGACTATATCTTACTGATTAGGGAGACGAACCTCAGTACATGTGTACAGTTAGCTGACGCCTATAGTCTCATGCACAAAGTTTTTTTACTTTTATTCCAGTAAACCATTTTGGTCTAGCTATCCGCCATCTAAAGCCCGATCAACGGACGGTAACTATGCACTTCACTGCAAAACTTACGGACACACCGTAGAAAAGTGTCCAAATGCTCACTGTTACACCAACACTGACCCACCAAAGCTTAATAATAATCCTGTATTGCATGTAAATGTTCCCGTTACTGATCTTACTTGATTTAACAAGACAAGTGTCCCGAGGAACTGTCTCCACCAACGGGAGAGATTCTGATGGAAAAGTCCCAACAACCATCTTGAGGGACACAGCTTTGCTGCAGACTATTCTACTGAGACCCACTGCACCTCAAGTCACTTACGCTGGAGAACCGTCCTGATCACCGACACCTTACCCACTAGTCGTGGTTCACCTGGTTGGTCCGTATTTCAGTGGAGAAGTCCAAGTCGCCATTCTGGAAAAATCTTTCCCCAATGGCAGG